>CACRXP010000983.1:187764-199056 GCA_902702965.1 Spirometra erinaceieuropaei
CGAGAAAACCGCTTTGCCGTAAAGGGCTTCAGCAAAGTCCTGAAGATGAGGCACGGGGTACCGATCAGGAACGGTAGTGCTGTTGAGGGCACGATAGTCGCCACAGGGTCGCCAGTCGCCTGATGTCACCTTGGGCACCATGTGCAGTGGGGACGCCCAAGGGCTCTCGAACGGTCGAATTATTCCCAGTTGCAGCATGTGTTCAAACTCCGCCTTCGCGGCCTGAAAACGCTCCGGTGCTAGTCGTCTCGGTCGAGCAAACACGGGAGGACCTGAGGTGCGAATATGTTGCACAGCATCATGTTGAACCTCACCACTGCGAAACTGGGGGTTAATTATGTTGGGTTGACTAAGAAGCAGTTGCCGAAAAGGACTAGCAATATCCGTATCCAAAACAGATAAGTTTGTGGGGGTTGTAAAGGGAGTTAGTCCACGAACAAACAGACTGGTTGTGCGGTCGAGAAGACGGGCACGTCGACAGTCAACAAGGAGATCAAACTCGGCAAGAAAGTCCGAGCCGAGGATTGCATGAGGGACATCAGCACTCACAAAGATCCAAGTTAATGACCGACGAAGGCCAATGTTCAGGGTGAGGGACAGATTGCCAAAAGTGGGAATTTGGGAATAGTTAGCAGCTTGAAGATGAAGACCAGGGCTAGGGAAACGACGATCAGCTGCAGTTGGAGGAACAACACTGATTTGAGCTCCAGTGTCCACCAGAAAACGTCTGCGAGTCGCAGTGTCGCAAACATAGAAGGTGCGATCAGAGCCGGAAGAGCCAGAGAAAACGGTCGCATCTATTCTCTGGCGGACTGGTTTCCCTGTTTTGGCTTAAAAGAGCAAGGTGTGGAACAGCGACGGGCCTTTACGCCGAAATTAGTGTGGTACCAGCAAGTATCAGCAGTCCGAGGTCGGGATCGAGAACGACGACGACTGCGTGAGCGACTGGAAGTTAGGCGGGCGAGCTGTATTTGAAGGGAGGCCATCCCATCCGCCATGGCCGACACCTGTTTCACTAGATTTTCATTCACTGACGATGAAGATGAGGAGATCTGGGCAACGGAAGGTGACTGGAACCGTTGCACTTCTATCATTCGATTCGCCATCTCCGCTAGCTGTGATACCGTAAGATCCTGATAACCAGATGACAGAATCGTTTGAACATCTGCGGGCAGACGCTCTAGGAACATCTCCTTGACAAATTTATCCTCAACTTGCATGTCTCCAAGGAGAGAACGCATCCGACGTAGAAGCTCTGAGGGCTTCCGGTCACCCAGTGACTCCTCCTTAATTAACTGGTGATATCTCTGTTGGTCATACACAGAAATTACTCGGAGGATTTCTGAATTTAACGCGGAGTAGGGAGCATCTGCAGAAGGATTAGATAGCAAGGACTGAACTTGAGAAATGACACTAGCGTGGAGGACCTCCACGAGTTTGTGGTATTTTGCAAGCTCCTTGGTAACGTTGGCAAAATAAAAGGCTGATTCTATGCGGATGAAGTAAAGTTCTGGAGCGTGTTGCCAGAATTCAGGCAAGGTAAAATTGATTGCATGAAGCGACTGGGCGGGGGCATCAAGTTGTTGATCGGAGTGAGACATAATAAGACAGAGATGTCAAAATACCAGAAATCGTGAGGAAAGTAAATGTAAATGGAATAGATATTCACAAGCAAATAGTACGTTAAATGTTATCCAGTAGGACAGAAAACGTCGGGGGTCACCAATGTCGTAAGTGGTAATGTTCTCACAAACTAACGAGTTATATCTCACGAGCCCCTAGCCTTAGGGCAGCAAGTAAAGACGGAGCAATGAATAATATAGAGATTTTAAACGTTAAGAAAACTGACAACAGACCACGACAGAGGAGCACGTTAGCAACGCGGGTTGTACAGGTGTGTCGTTTTTCGTCACATTCAAACAAGCAATGCGGTCAAAGAAAATGGGACTAAATTGTCAAAGGTAAATTAGTCAGGTACCTCACCACAGACTAGTAAGAAGGCTGCGGGGAGTTTGAGTCTACGGACAACAATAGGACGTCAGAGCTAGCGGTCGCATTTGTCGAGGATGTTCAGAAGCTTTTCGTAAAAGAAGAAGAAGAAGATGCGACCACAGGAACAGGTATATTGGCCTGACCTTTCGAATTATCATTCGAGCCTATTATCAAAGACAGCCGTTGCTTGGGAGGGCATGTGTACTATAAATGACACGGGAGGACAACTAACACTAATTTTCGGCCTGCTCCTCTGGACTTGAAGAATTCCTCGGAAGTCGCCAGTCTACTTCTTACTGCACCCGGAGTTGGGGTTACGCCAGAGGCGACGTTCAGACCCCAAGTCATAAGGTCGAAAGAACAGTTGTCAAGACAGGAAGCGTCTGAAGTACTTTACCGCCTGCGGTGCATTGGCGGATACAGCAACTAAGGCAGAGAAACTGGGAGATTACTCTGGACACCAGTGTTCGGGCACACAGCAGCAGTAATGCGAAAAGACGGCATCCGGCCACATTTTCAAGTTTCAAATGCAAGCGCGTGGGCCGAGGGCTGTTCGACTCATGGGTCTACGGTAATTTTTGAAAACTAAAGCAAATACAAATCTTCGGGATACTACATTGCAGCCCTTGCGCGCCAACCACGTCCCGCGCAAGTACCCCGTTGGTGACCCGCCTTACCAAACGAAAGTTCATAGTTCCAACGGACTGAAACAGGTGCACGCGCACTAACGGAAAACTCCTGCATGCTCAGTGAAGCAGTCGCGTTTGATTCTGATTTATATTCAGTGATTTGGCCTGCTAATCCTACTTTACTTGAGTCATTAGGCTGAGCAACGCGCATGATTCACTAAGTTCATGACCTTTTAGTCCGGTGAATACTGTAAAATATAGAGACTTAAGAAGTGATTGGCGATTTCTGCAAGTTTTAGTCGTCTCTACTATATGTGTCGATTTAAAAACTGCCTAAGTGTTAAAGGCATTGAAAAGCTAGGACTCCATCCATACGAATTTAAAAATATTTCTGCTGTTCACAAACAATTGTCGCAAGAGGTGACAACCGCGTAAGCCTCGAGCTGCTCGAGTCATGGTTCTAAGGACTGCAACCATAAACCAGCACAATGATCTCCCGGTACCCTATTCCGTACTGCGATTTTCCCTGGGCAGGAAAATCAGTCACGTGGGGAGGGCGCGGGCGAGCGATCATCACAGTGACAGTGAGCCAGTTTGCCGAGCAATCGTCACACCAGCATTCAGTACGGATGACGAAATCACGGCAATTAACGACTCGGACTTGGACAGACAAGCCACCAACGCATCAATTACGACCCCAGCGGTGATTGCGGGAACGGTTAATTGCAGTGTGCAAACGGTCCCAGGCAGCCACGTGCTATAAATACTGCACTCCTGGTGCCACCATCACCTTTATCTGCGAATGTCTCTGATGATGGATTGGAGTCAGAATCCGAAAAGTCAGGCAAATAGATTTCTTGTTCCAGTGATCGCATCTTCATCTCCTGAACCGCTACCTGGAACTCGCCTGCACGCTTCTATCAGGAATTGTAAATATCGTCGTTCTGAGGTAGCGTACTGTGTCCTCGCGAGATTCTGTTACTACAAATTATATCAGTTGACAATAAATGTAATGCGTTTCATTACTCAGTCATAATTTTTTTGACTCGACTGCGACTTTTCGAAAATATAGGCTGCATTATCGGAGTTCGAGATTTTAAATCCTATGGTCAAGCACGTATGTATAACAAATATTGCTAGACACGTAGTTATCTAAAGGTGGCGTGTGTTACACAAGTATGCTTATAACTTGGTATATTTGTCATGGCAGTTTGTAGTTTACGGGTAATAATAGATAACATAACAAGCAAAATGTCACCATACAAATCAAATCACCAAAGCAGGCATAATTTATTTCTGAGAATTGAATCTAATTATTTACTGAAAATTTTCGCGTTTTCGTCTTCGCTGCTTTTCGTGAGTACATTTTCATTGCAAAGTCTGTAATACTGCATCTGCCGGCAGGTGGTATAGTATGTAAACCCCTGTGAAACCCTTGGTTAGCTATGATCCTAAAGACAACTGTGACCATGGAGGTAATAGGTAACCGTATGCCTTAACCCGAAGGTATTTAAGGAACAATTGAGCGTAACCGCAACCCTGACCCTAGGCCATAAATCCCTAATGCAAGCCCTAAAATCCTTGTCAAAATAAGCATACCAAAAACCCAAGGCAGAATCGATACACATTCCAAAGAGGGACTCAGGACCTGTAAAAACGCCAACAGTCCCAATTGCTGGAGAATTCTATAAAGCATGTGATCTGCTATCTCTCATGAGTTCATTTCCAAAAAAACATTTTGAACCAAGACGAAGGCGCAGAAGCTAGTGCCAAGTGTTCCTTAGCAAAACATGGAAAAAAGTGCTTCTGTGTCTGAGCGCGAGGCAGCGACATAGGCAAGTGCCTGGTTGCACTGTGGGATGTAAGGTCGACGCCCGCGCGATAAAAAATGGAGCAAAATAACTGTCAGAATAATGTACAGTAAACAAATCATAACTTCCAATGAAAACAGTCTGATTCTCAAGGGCGAGGTCACCTGTTGGATAGTGAACTGGACTCTTCATTGGCATGGTATAAATAGATTCATAGGTCCGCTAAATGAGTGAGGAAAAGTTATTTCCACGCAAACTACCCCACATGACCTGCATCATCCGTCATTCAATGATCCTCTTGACTGCGACTATTGCCCTGATCTTGCTTAATGTCCACTTCTGTAGCTGCTGTAAGTCGACAATTTCTGACAATTTCCTCCCTATTTTCAGCTGGATTCGTGCTAGCTGTTAAGCGACATACCAACATCGACCTTGCTTACGAGGTGCCAGCATCCTCCCGGGTATGTAAAATGTCGAAATTTGCTTTATTAGAAACTGTAAATTCGAAATATTCATGTGGTTTTCTCCTTACAGTTCAATTCTTCGGCATCAGGATTTGTGCATGGAACGGCAAGGCATCCCTGCGATCCTTCGATTAAATGTGTAGAATTCTATCCAAGTGAGTTGTTGAGCCTTTTACATTTTGTCCCTTTAAATTCGCAAACACAAACTGACACATCCACGACACAAATGCAATTAAATGCGGTCGCTTTCTGATCGATGCTCAGATCACTTATGGTACTCTACAAATAGTGCTTTCTAATATAAGATATAGGTAATTGGTGAAATGTTTTTTTCTGAAAAAGGAAGAAGAAGTTTTCTGATCAATGACGGAACATACGGAAACTACTCTGCGGTTATTCTAACACCCGAAAATCCTGAAAAGGCAAAAATTGCGATCGTCGTAGTGAACGCAAGGGACTTCTTCCCAGGTATATAGTCCAAATTTTAAAATAATTCGTGAAATGTGAAGCTCGTTAATAAAACCAAACAACAGGGACATCTAAACCAAACATATGTCATTTCCATTTCACAAATCACATTTCTCTTTTCTTGTCAGAGATCCGCGGTGTCCATTACATAAAACCCATTGTCGCACAACCGGGCTATGCGAGACCAGTTGCTGTTGTCATGGATGAAAATATAAAGGTACCAAAAGACCACCTTCATTTCAATTATGCTGAAATATTTTTGAGATTTACATTTCACTTAGTTATTCATCTGTCAAGGTCAAGATTGAAGCGCAAAATGTTAAATGAACCAATGATCTTTTTTCAAGGAGATTAGGCTGCTGGGAAATATTAGCAGATATAGGTCGTCTTCAAGCACGAAGGGGCTGAAAATAATTATTCCCTATGGTAAGTTGCGCTCTACGTTGCAATGCTTAAGATCCGACGGAGATGATTAATTTCACTTTCTATTTAAGAACCAGTCGACGGTAAGAACTATAAAATCATGCGAGTAACAGGACGTGCGGAGACAGAGAACCTAGCCTTTTCTCTGAAAGATGACGCTGGGAACAAAAAAACCTACCACTTTCTGGTCTCCGAGGGCGCACCCATCTTGATGTATCCCACACATTTTCTCAAATGGCCCAACATGTACAAAACATCAGGCTCATTGCAAAACTTCAAATGCAGCCTGTTTCTTACAATATTTCTGATTATGGCTGTGCTCTTAAACAACCACTAAATAGCCGTCTCATTGGAGGCGTAATTCAAAGCTGTCATCATTCCTTAATAGAAATTACAACTGGACAATCTTTATTCTTCTACCATTCGCATTAATTATTGAAAGAGTTTTTGAAGGCATCCGGGCAGGTTGATTTTTATTGAATTTGAGCCTTTAGTTCGACCAAAATGCCGTTATAAAATTGGATTAAAGTCGGCAACATGACTAATAATCCTAGTGACTACAGCATGGTGAGTAAGTTGGCGGAATAATCCGATGTAACCATGTTCGTAACGCTTGGAGTGAGTCAGCAGTCCAGTTTGAGGTAAGTGTGGAGGGCAGACGTCACGCCGTATTCCAAAGGAAGATTAAGCATGTCAGTCCGAACGTTGACAAGATGTAAATACATACCTATAGTATTAAAAATGTAATCCCCATGTGGTATATTACATGGTGCGGAGGTGTTCGCCAGTAGGCCTTTATGAAAGGTCTGACGTTTTGAATAGTTACTTCGGTCGGATTTTATTTTATATCCGCGCCTGCAGTAGGCTAGCCCCCCGCCACCTATCATACGGGAGCGGGTGTAATAGAGAGTTTAACACTAACCTGTACTTTAACCCCTAACCCAAATACATAACTTTTAATCTTGACCCTAACATCTAAAACTTAGCACCAAACACTTACCCTTAACCATAACTCTAACCCCCTAACAGGTGCGCCAACGAAATGAGATCTTGCCATTACTTACTATACCCATCTTCAAAGACTGTAAAGTCGTGCGCTGCAAACGCGGATGCACGAGCATGCGAGGGTCGGATTCGAATTCGGATGTAGCAACCCATGCCGCGCAAATGGTACTTTGAGGCCGTTGAGATTGTAGACTTGGGGCGCCAGTCATACGGCAAGGATGGTGCAAAAAGCCTGGATGTCCACCGACTGCCTTGTCAACCGCCACATCAAGTTGGCTCCCCTCTATATGTTTTGACGAGGCTTCTTGTCGGGGACAGTCACGGCGAGGGACAATCAGAGCCGTCACTTATTCTTGCGACCGATAAGGGTGGAGTCGATTGAGATAACGGTGATATGCGGGTCGGATGCAGTCATTGAAATCAATTTTCTCAGTGGGGCCGCAAACAGCATGCTTGCCCCGAGTTTTCTTCCAGGTGCGCAGACGATGTTTAGTGGTTTTGCGCGCATAGCGTAGTAACTCAACTACCTCCAATTCCTAAGAAACAATGACTTCGCGTCTTGCCGCGCTGATAGGCTGAATGAAGGGGGATCGACGGCTTTGCAACGCGCAGAGATCTCTTAATTGCATCATTCAAGATGCCTTTGTAAACTGCATGCTTCTGATGTTTCTTTTGGTCTCAGAATACGGGCTGTCCTCTGCGCGTTGTCTATTGTGTGTTCTTTAGGGTGGCGCATAGCTCATTTTTTGATCTCACTAGTTGCTAGTGATATTGCGATGCTGGAGTAGGTGGAGATATCACTGGCATAGACACGTGTACAGCCTACGCAGTACTGCCTAAAAGTAGGATCTGTACCACGCCGCGCGCATACGTGCTTCGATTCTGCTGTGTGCCCGTGACTGCACCTCATGCGCCTGACGTCATTCGCCTGTTAACAAGGCTGCTGCCCTTGAAGGTACACTCACGACCAATGAGAAATTCAGCTCACCTACCTTCATACACATGTGCACTATCTTCCCTCGATCAGCGGTTCACGCCCTCACCCTAACGTCTTCTCAATCCTGACTAAATACCCGCCTTAGCAGCTCTCAGGCGCCAAGCTGGATGTCAAACAGTGTCTAGGGCAGTTAAAATAACTGCTCCATCAGGATAGAGTACATTTAGTCATCGTCCTCCAAAAGCCGACACGGAATAGTGAGGGCGAAAACAACAAATTTGCTTAGAAGCTCCAATAGCCGATAATTGTATTTTTATAAGTATCCGGCTAGACATAACTGCCTACTTTACACAAAGGTACAGATGAATTTTGAGGCAAACTTTGTTGAGGACATCATGTGATGTAAAAGAGTTGCAAAACGACATTATGTATATTTATAACCTTACAACAGACGGTCATTTTGCAAACCACTATCTGGGTAGGAGTTGGTTGCGCTGTCCTAGTTCAAAGTGTAAGAGAAATGTGGGCATTGTAAATGAAGTAATCCAAATGACGATATGGAATTCGTAAGTGGGAAAGTAGCCAAGGCTGAAGATGAATAGGAAAACTTGATGTTCCGGTTAATGGGTAGGGCTAGCTTTAAGGTTGGGTTAGTATCAGGCTGAGAATTCAGTTGAAGGTTTGCGTTTGCGTTAAATTTAAGGGGTACGGTTGAAGTTAGGTTTTTGGATTGTAGTTTAGATTTACGTTAAATGTTTAGATGGTGATTAGGGTTTATGTCAGAATGAGGGGTTAGGTTAAGGTTATGATTTGGGTTAGGGTGAAGGGTTTGGTTTAGGATTTGGGATAAGGCTTATGGTAAGAGCCAGAGTTTGCAGATGCGTAGATTTCTAACGCTGGCAATTTGAGGAAATCAGCCGAGCGAACTTCTGCATCATCGTTTGAACGCTGATGTCGCACGCACGTACGCAGCTATTAAAATAAGTCAATTTTTTACAAACACTCCGCTTCTTCGAATAGAAGGTAGAAATTGATTGCATTCTCAGACCTGTTCCGTGTGCATTCACGCCTTCACTTGCGCCTGTGGGGCAGCTTATATTAATTGAACAACTAGACATCCATCCATGCGAATACGAGAGCACCATCCTGCTTGGCTAAATCGAGGTGTGGAAAAGTCCATCTGTACCGCGGCTGTGGCACGCTTGTTTGAGAGTGGCCATTAGCTAGACGTCAATTAAGCATTCCGAATAGTCTATGAAGTACCCGCGAGATACTCCAAGTTCCTGCATCAAGGGATACTTGAGACGGCAGAGACAGCGGACAAACGGTTAACCAACCCGACTTAGTACTCACATAAAATATTTGTACAAGCGGTAAGGCTCCCCTGGCCAAAGACAAGACCCAACATATGTCTTCACACAGACGATTTTGCGTTACGCGATAAAACACGAATAAGTAATTGCCAGACAACTTTACATTCCCCCCCCATACTCCCGAACCCCCTGAATGAAATAAACTCTGACGCCTGGCCTCCGAACGTTCCTCAGCCTTCTCTCATATACTGACTTTTATTGGTTGTTTAGTGTTTGCTACTTTGTCCTCCCTTATGTTACTTTACCAGCGTGATGTAAAGCAATCGAAAACGTGCGTTTATAAGCCCATAATTATTAAGAATTTCAAAATGGCGTATCAGTTTTCTGGTTTTTCGTTGACTCTTCTGTTGTCTGTCCCAAACTGCTGCTTCATCAGAAAATCAGTCTTTGTGGGGCGCTGCATGAAATCCATAATCTAGTTTGGATTCAAAATCTGAGATGCTAGTTTACTTTCTAAAACAAAAGAGGGTCCCTTTTTCAGAATTTTGGATAACATTTCGAAGAAAAGCACAGCAGTTCGCCAATTAACTGCAGAAAAACAAGATTGTCTTTAAAAAACGGCTGCTGAAACACAATATTTACTAACTCGCCTAAATTGTCCACTACATCAATAGTTGACCGAATTAAATATAGCTTACATAAGGACGTAGCCGCTAACATACTGAGTCATCGATATTAAGAAGACCTCCATCCACCAATTGAGTCATCGGCACTGGGCAGAATATCAAACCGAGTTTTCGAAATGTGCATGCGGGGTTTGATTGTGTAAACAGCGCTTGTCAAGACACGCCTGCTTAGATAACCAGGGGACCCTGTCTGACGCCGCACTAAATTTGCCCAATGCGGTCAACGTGGATGTGCCAGATGTCATATAGGTTGCAGTGGTAGCAGGCAATCCTGTTGATTTCCTTGCAAAGGTACGGCTTATGACTCGGGTTACTGAATTAGGGGAACAACTGGGCTAAAAGGAAATAGTTGGCAATACTTATTTTTGAGTGCGCGGTGTGTGTTGAGTAAGGGTGTCAAGATGCTTTGGGGTAGTCATTGACAATACAATGCTTTTTCAACAATTCCCGCAAAGATGCATTAAATTCACTTACTACTATCATTACATGGCAAAAGTAGTGTCAACTTTTAAATGGTAACAATACTGTGATACAATGAAGTCCTTAGGTGTCCAGTTTTTTTTCCTTATCGCGAGTGCTTCTCAGCGTTAAGTAACGCCAGGTCACTAACGATGCACTTGCCGATTTTCTTACCTAAGGCATGCTGTTACTATAGAGATGGTGCTGCCGCCGAGAATATTCGGCCATGCCCTAAAAATCAGCGAACCGTTACGTGTCCAATTATTGTTTCTCCAGACCGACCCTGCGGTTAAAGCGAACGGACTGTGCATCAAGTAATACAGTATGCGCTCGTTGTGAGAACGTCGCTGAAATACCTTATACTGTGTAGAAAAGGCCGATGAGATGGTTTAAACACAGATTTTGTTGGCTTTCCAACCATATATACGATGTCGGGGTTGCTGTCCAAAGTTTAACGCTGCTGATTAACCGGAGTCGGCGACAGTCTCAGACAAAAGTTGGTTCGACATGACCCATGACTTTTGTGCCCTCAGTCCTGTTCACTATGGGGTAGGGAGAATCGACTTCCTCAGCTACACACTCCTAGATAGACGCGTATAGGCAAGTTCCGTCCGATTGTGGTTAATGTCAGCTAGACAGAACATGATGGCAGCAGAAACATATGTATTGGGAATAGGTTAGGTACGTCCAAAAACAGTAACATCTGCTAGGTGCTTTAGGACGTACCGCGCTTATAGGTCTGTTAAATATGGATGTTGCCGGGCCTCTTGGATAGCTGGTTTACCGTGGATGTACGGTAGATTGCATCTTTTTCACCTTGCATACCACGGCTACAAACTGCGGTCCGTAATGTTCAACAGACTCCCATCGGTGGCTCCTCAGGTCTAGGCTCCACCTAGCGGCCACATTCCACGGCCAGCTATTTGGACCGCATAAGGGTATTCAGTGCTATGTAAAAGACGACAACTCTGTTCCCGTTCCAATCCCTCGTCCTCTCCTTCACTGGGAAACTTCCCACAAAAAGGGCGACATGCAGTCTCTTAGGTGGCCCAGGGTTGATCTCCCACTGAGAAAAGCCGTGTCGTTTGGTGGATTTCGGCAGACT
>CACRXP010000984.1:2769-79456 GCA_902702965.1 Spirometra erinaceieuropaei
CTGTCAGGGCTCACTTTATTCAAGTGACTAAATTTGGTCAGACGAAACAATTTTTGGGCTAAAGTTATAATAGTGTTGCGATTATGGTGACAAAGTTGGTGATGATGATGAAGAAAGGTGGATAAGAGATGTGTTTATCTTTATGAGATTGCAAATAATAGGAAAATAGATTATTAAGTTGGAGGGGTCAGACAATTTGAGTATATACTCTACACAGTAGTGAACAAATAGAGATAAAATACTTCGGAGATTCATAAATAAAACTCATTTGCTGACCACTATAATCTTCTTAAAATAAAACATTATCATGCCGAAATATGAGATAAAATCAGTCAAAATAGCAGGAAGGCGAAACAAAGCGCACATGTCATTATTGTGTCTGCAAATGTATAAATCATAAAGACCGCAAAACAAAATAAGACGAAATATTTTTTGAGTGACTTCATCATGATGTTTATAATGCAAATGGCACTGTTAGTGATAGCAAGGAGAATCGGTGATTAGAAGATAATTTCATATTTTCCATTTTACAGGTGACAGGTAGGTACATTCGGAGTAGTCAGACAATTTTGACGCGGCCTCTACACGGCAGTAAACATAGCCGGAATGCTGGTGTATTTTAGACGTTTTAATGCTGTGGCACGACGTTCGAGATTCGTACACATTTCTCTTCGTGTTGACCTTGTCTCTGAGAGTAACGTCCAGCGGCATGCCTCATAAAGTTTCAACATGCAGCGGATTTCGCTAAAGGACTTCTGAGGTCCATCGATTGTTGCTGTTTGGGGTTTATGGGACATATTTCACGACGTCCGTACAACGGCACGTTCAATGTTACCATCATCTAGACAATATAATCGCTTCAATGCAGATATCGCGCTTGGCGTAACATCCAACATTCACATAGTGCTGCATGTCTCAACGCATTGGCAGCCATCTGAATTGCCTCATCTCTCGGCGGCTCGTTGTTCGACATTCACAGACTGGACATCTACCTCTAACAAACAGCTGTGTTACCATGATGGAAATTCAAGCCGTCTTCGGATTTACGTTAAGAGGTAGGCCATTGTTGTTTCAATCTGAATACTGCGGTCGACGTTTTGCCACCAAAGTAAACAAACGTATTTAAGATTCTCAGTGGGGCTCCATTCATGATAAACCGTCGAGAAATTTACTTGCAATAATAAATACTTCATGTGTTAGACAGACAAGATGGTTGTTATGTAGATTTAATCAGCGATTTCTTTGCATTAGTATTCAACAGGATGCGTGTGTAGCAGGAGGCTAGGATGTTTTTCCATCGATGCAGGTTTAAGCTTTTTTATGCTCATTGGGGCCTAACTCACTTCTGATCCTCTGGTAATTTCAAGCGGCCTGACGCATTTAATGTGGTGGTTAACAGTGCCTGAAAAATATCATGGCCTATATTCCGAAGAAGCAATTTCCATAAGTAATGATCAATTAGACCGATTTATATTTCTCATTATCTTACGGGGTAATCCTACAGTATTTCAAACTCGGCAGAATGTTGATTTATGAATGCTCTTCTTCTTCTTCACCTTCTGTAAAACCGCAATCGGTCAAGAATGACAAGATATTTCACATGCATTTTTTATATTGATCTTTGATGGTCTTATGAATTTAAAGACATTTCGAAAAAAATAAACTAAACATACTTTCTTTTACTACTTTGTTAGGGAATTGTGTCACAAGTGAAGAAGGAGTTAAATTAGATTTTAAAACGTTTTCTAATTCCGGAATAATCTGGGGCATTTCAGCCGTTACATTTGTGTTTCCTGAATTTATTCTACAAGCTGCTTTGTTCCAGGTATGAAAGCCTTACAATTTTCTGTCTTTGAACAGGTCTTATATACAGTACATACAATTACGCACTTGATGCGGAATATGTTGGACATTACACGAATGGTAGCGGTAAACCGACAGGTTGGTGGACATTGCAAAGTTTTAAAAAATCTCATAATAAGGAACTTTTCAAAACCTTATTATAATCCTCCTTCCGATATAAAATATACAGATGACGCGATTCTCTATCCCATGAGTAAAAATAAGACTTTTTACCATATGAAATATATTTGAATATATAAGGCAATCGATAATTAACGGGAGAAACGCATGCCAGTAAAGAAGTTATTCTTGGTTGAGTGCAGTTAATGCAGGAGATCGGAAAAAAGCATTCATATGTTGCTATACTGTTAGGCCTGAACCATCCAAGTAATCCTTCCTAATCGGAAACATCTTCCAGAATGTTGGCCACAATTTCATGTCATCGGTCACTCAATGTGATATGTGAAATAGAAAGAGACCATAAGGGTTATGCAATTGTAATGTTGCCCATTAGTCAAACCAGTTCCAATAAACTTTCCTTGCGCATGCAGAATATTATTACAAGCACTCTTTTCAAGGAAAAAGATACCAAAATGTCTTTTATAATAATAGCTCACGTAGACTAGGTGGACCTGCGAAATGTATTTCTACTAGTTTTTAGTCTATCATTGACTATATATTAGATACTCTAATATATTCAAGATCAAAACGTGGTAAAAAAGAACAGAAATACTAAGGAGGATCACAATTCAGTCGTTACTATCTCTTTTTAGAGACATGAGTTCCAACTGGACTTCTCAAAGGCCTCTATCGTGTGCATCTCTTATTCGCTTAAAACAGCTGTCTAGACAAGCCTTCTGTAAAAGAAATGTTCAAAACTTACATCAGCCGATATCTTTAAACCTAATTCGCCAACCAAAGTTTTAAGGAATATTATTGGTTCAAAACAGAAAGCTACATGCGATCGAACTTTAAACTGGTCTGCATTGGGCATTGCAAACCCAGAAACATTACAAAACACCTGATTTTTTAGGTAAGCGAGTACAATTATTAGCAACACTAGGATACCAGGTGTTGATTGTGGGATCCCAAAAAGTTTGCATTATATAAATAGTGTTCACGGAAGACGATGTATTTAATAATGATACTTTACACAACGGTTCTATTATCTTGTGAAGTAGGAGCCTGTTCCCCTCGTCCGACACCTCAAAGATCTACTATTAAAGGTTTGTATTCGGATTTGCATATAAAGCACTTTTTTTAAATTTTCAAGAATATTTCCACTTGCCATTATAAAATTAGCCGATCACCGCACAATCATATATACAGTTTGCCAACTCATTCGACTTTAAATATACGATTAAAATTTGTAACACAATCTGATGCAAGATTTGCTTTCGGCAAAACAATAAAAGTCATAAAATCAATTATAAATATTTTATCCATAGTTTGTTTACTAGGGAATTTATCCAGGTTAATTCGCTAAAACAAACTTATTAGTAACTTTACTTATTTTAATTGACATATATGAAATGGCTTTCATTATATCCAATTATTACGTGATTTATGACATTTCGTATGAATAGGTTACCACGTCAGTTTTACTACAAATAACTGAGTAAAATTTTACGCAGTAATATTGCCGCGAACGAAGGTTGAACGCATACATAAAACGCATTACGGAAATGCTGAACACTACTTGTTACCGTCATATCTTTCTCGCCAGTACAAGACATACTTGATGTGCATGCAAAACTCATCATGGATTTTTAGTTTGCGTTGGGCTGACTGCCCATTTCTATGCATTTCTACCTGGTACACGTATATATAGATATTTGTAAAAAAATATGGGTTCCGTGGAACAAGAGGATTTAGTGCGTTAATTTTCGATGCTGGCTCCCCACGTCGTGTTCAGGCGCAAACGGGAAGGATATGTGAAAGCAGGAAACAGCTAACATCTGAAATGCACATGAAATCGATACTTGCATGTCGTGTGTGCCGGTATACGGCCGCCGTGCGTCGATCTGAGCTGGTTGGTTTCTTTCTCTTCCATTTAAAGTGCGCCCAAACTGGCCAATGTGTTCATCCCGTAGATATTAACATCAGCTAGCAGTGAAAAGGCGCGCCCGTCTATCTAAAGTAGTCATGCACACAGTGGAAAGTGAAGGCAGTGAACTCAGATGAAGCATGCATTAACCGGCATATCGACCAAATGCCACATGCAGAATCTTTAGGGAGAAATGCTAACTGACTTAATTAAGCCCACGATAATGACTTTAGCCGATGATCGAATCCGTTCAGACGATGAGGATGCGATCGTTGGAACAAGAAAATTATTGGCCTGACTTTTCGGATTCTCACTCGAATCCATTATCAGAAACATTCGCAGATAAAGGTGATGGTGGAACTAGGAGTGCAGTATTTATAGCACGTGGCTGCCGTGGACGATATTCGCACTGCAACTAACAGTTTTTGCAATTACCGCTGGGGTCGTAATTGATGCGGTGGTGGCTTGTCGGTCCGAGTCCGAGTCGTTAATTGCCGCGATTTCGTTATCCATGCTGGATGCTGGTGTGACGATTGCTCAGCAAACTGGCTCACTGTCACCGTGATAATTGCTCATCCGCGACCTCCCCACGTGACTGTTTCTCCTGTCCAGGGAAAATTGCAGTACGGAATAGGTTACCTGGAGGTCATTGTGCTTGTTGATGGATTGTGGGCCTGAAAACCATGACTCGAGCGGCTTGCGGCTCACGCGGTTGTCACACCTAGCGATGATTTCGCCCTTATGAAATCTGAAACTATCGCCGGGTCCCTTTGAGTGCGCCGCCGCCGCCGCCGAAGATTTAGCCTCTCCACTGCTGCTGTGTGCTCGGCCATTCGCGCACGGAGTAATCTCCCAGTTTCTCTGACATAATGGCTTTGTCGGCAACTGCACCTGATCCGGTTAACGACTCCAGACGTTTCCTGCCGTAACAGCGGGTCTTTTGGCCTCATGACTTGACGCCTTATGGTTTCTTCCGGCCTGTGTGCAACCCCAACTCCAAGTGGAGTGAGAAGACGACTGACGGCTTCCGAGACGTTCTTCACTTACGGAAGAGCCCGCCAAAATTTGCGGCCGATTGGATTTGGTCTCTGGTGTCCTTTTCGTATGCACTGGTTGACAAAGTTGCGCCGGTAACCATTGGCGCTCATTACCCATCAAAGATATTGTAATTCGGCAACCTTGTCTTCCATTTCACTGCAGTGAGTCTCAACGCGCCGATATAGCGCCCTAAAGCAACTGCGTTTGTGACTGGTCGGGATGTTGGTATTGAGGTTCAGTATTTGCGTCGTATTTGTCGCTTTCCTGAACAGTTTGGTTTTTAGGCCACTACAATCTTTGCGGCAGACGAGAAAATCCAGGAAGGCCAGTTGATTGTTTTCCTCCTCCGCTATCGTAAATTTAATGTCCGGGAATACGGCGTTGAGATGTTCTTTGAATGTGAGCACCTGATCTCGTTTGATGACGACAAAGGTATCATCCATATACCGAGCCCAGAATTTCGGTCTGTGGTTACAGAAAACCAGCGACTTCGGTCGCTTTAGGACAGACTCGGCTAGGAGCCCCGAAATCGGTGAATCAATTGGCGTTCCCTTCACCTGCTCGTAGATTGTTCCGTCGAACGTAAAGTACGTCTTGAGACAGAACTTCAGGAGCTGGATGATTTGGGCGTGTCCGAGGCGATTCTTTCTTTCGAAGTATTTCTCTCATAGGAGTATTTCAATTGTCTTATTTGCCAGGTCCTGCGGGATAGAAGTAAAAAGGGACGTGACATCAGAGTAAACCATGATATCGCTTGGCAGAAGACTTACTCCTTTAAGTTTCTCCACGAATTGCGTTGAACAGCCGACTGTGGTGTTCGAATCAGAGGTCAGAAACTCGAGACGTTGGAACAGGCACTTTGGCAGTCGGTAGGTTGGAGTGCCCTTTAGTGATACGATAGGCCGGAGAGGAGCGCCCTATTTGTGAACTTTTAGGAGACCGTAGATTCGGGCTAGGGCCGTTCCTTGCGCTATCGTCATGCATCGGTCGATTGGCGATATTGCAACTGAGTTCTCGATTGCCAACAGCGTCGCGTTAATCTCGCATGTCATTGTTTTTTTGGGGTTGGATTCGCATAGGACATAGGACTGACGACCGTCCAAGAAGCTGTTTGCTTTTTGATTGTAGTCTGTCCTGTCCAATTCGACCGTTGAACGCCCTTTGTCCGCAGGCACGATAACGTGGTCGTTGTTGCCTCTGAGTTCCTTAAGTGCATCGCGCTCGACCTTGGAAAGCACGTAACGCTGCCTATGAGCCATGAGGAGGGAGGACACCTGGTGTCGAATGAGGTTCTTCGTTTCGTCTGTCTCGCCAATCTGGCCGAGGATTGATTCCAATGCTGCGACCATGTTGGCACTTTTGTCATCGGCTGTGTTGAATGAGGCCTCATGTCATTAAACCTGCATTTCTTCCTCCGTCAGCTCCTTTGACGACAAGTTGTGCACCAGTTTGTCGTTCTTGGATGAGATTGGGGCAGGCAGGTTATGAAATGTGTTCTATAAGGCTGCTTCGCGCGTTGCTTTATGTTCGCGGGTTTGTTCGGCCAGCCTTTGCTGAGGCAGTTTTATGCCGTCCTTACCCATGAACTCGCTGCAACTTGCTTTCTCTTGTCCAATCCTCTGACAGTATTTGCGAATCCGTGAGTGATAGTCTTGACGGAACACTCAGATAATTCATCTTCCGTTCTGAAGTACTGGGCGTCTCGCCAACTCTGTGTTGACCGGAGGTTTGTATGGAAAACACTTCGGCTGCACATTGTAGTCTAGACACCTATGCAGAAATCGAATCTGCGCATATGTAGACGACTCTCGAAGGGTAAAGGTTTCCCACCGTCGAGTCGATCGGAGCGCCTTGCGCCAAAATATATTGCTGATAGAATCGAATGTCTCTGATGATGGATTCGAGAGAAAATCCGAAACGTCAGGCCAACAAATTTCTTGTTCCAGCGATCGCATGTTCATCTTCTGAACTGCTACCTGGAACTCGCCTGTACGCTTCTATCAACGAAGGAACAACCATTAGGGATCCATGTGTTGGAGGTTTAGAAAACGCGAGGGGATTGCGGATCAGTGGGAATGCGGGCGCTTGGTGACTGCTGTGGGATGAGATCAGGGGCAATGCTCGGGCGTCTAGATCGACGTGACGGTTGCGCTGGTCGTGCCAGAATGCCAAGCTTCGAGGAATTCTCGCGGTTGTCTGGCGTTAGCCTTTGCGATCATTTCAGCACCGTCCCAATTGAAGCGGTGGTTATGTTCAAGGGCGTGCGCAAACACGAGGAACAGAGGGTCACGTCGGCGGATGGCTTACTTGTGCTCGTTAATGCGCATCCCAAGACATCGTCCTGTATGGACAATATAAACAGAAGGGCGGTTGGTGCATGGTATACTGTAGGTGATGTTAGTAAGTTTTTCGTTGGGCACCGGGTCCTTTACTCGGCATAATGTCTCACGTAGGGAATATGCGGGCTTGTGGGCAATGGAGATGCCAAAGCGTTTTTATTATCAGGAGAGTGTTTCAGAAATTCCTTGAATGTACGGCAGTGAATAGAATTTCTGTTGCACTATATCTACCTTAGAGTCGGGACTTGGTAGTTGTCTCTGGCGTCTGAGACAGTTCTTTACACAACTGGCAGGATATCCGTTGTACCGGATTTACCGATGTAAGTAGACCAATTCTTTTATAATTAAGTCATTAGTGTTGCGAATGCGATAAAACCGATGGAATACAGTGCGGACACAAATTCGTTTATGGGCCGCAGAATGATTGCTCCCATAGTTAAGTATGCTTTTGACACTAGAGTCCTTTGTGTGGACGCTTGTTGCTATTTTGTTATCACTAAGTCTTTATATACTCACATCTAAGAGCGAAAGGGTATCTCCAGTTGCTTCTTCTCGAGTAAACAGTATAGCCGGGAAGACGCTATTTAAGTTCCGGTGCAATCGCTCAACTTCGCTGGTCTTTATGATGCCAAACGTGTCGTCCACGTAGCGGAGCCACATTTTTTGTTTGAAGGTTTGGACAACATCCCGTTCTAGTCGCTGCAAGACTAGTAATGTAGGTAGCGGCGATATTGGTGAGCCCAGCAGGTGCGCTTAAGTTGTTGATAATACTTGTCATCGAACTGGGCATTCCAGTGTCCCCTGTCGTTGTCGGTAATGCTTTTCTGCCTATCTCATGCTCCACTGTGCTGATGGTGGTTGGATCGAAAGAGTGCCCTAAGGCGCAACGGGACGAGTTAGTTTCTTATAAACGATCGATAATAGCCACATTGACCCATGAAATGTCAACGGATATTTCGAAATTAGTTTTTGTTTCGAAAAGATTAATTCATTTTGGTTGCAAAATTGATTATCTCGCAGCACAATTCTATATTAATTCAGCGACTTCGAATAAATTTTTTTTCCGGCTACCTGCAAAAACCATATTCGGTAAAAAATGACTACCTACTTTGCAGACATTTTTCTCGTTGACTTTTGATTCCCTTAAAAAGTGAATCATATTTTATATAAAGCATGCATCAAATAATCATTCTTTTGCTCATTCCGTAGAATCTTACATCTTTTTTCCAATTTTATTTTCGAGGAAAGTGTACAATTTGCTTTTAAAACACTTTTTAAATTCCCGAATAATTCTCAACGTAGCCTATCGTTACACTTGCATTTAGGGTTTCCACACTGCAGGCCGAATAATTTTTGCGAAATGATAACTTTACATTTCTCTATGCCATTTATAGTAACCTGTGCGTGATATAAAAAATTATTAGTGGATTTTAACCATATTGTAAAAGTATTAATATAAGTAAATGCAAAACAATTATGTTTTAGCAACCTCCATTTCACGGAATTCAGAAATTGCGCAATTAAAATGCATTTTAAATACGACCTTCACCATGGCTTTGAATATAAAGTAGGAAAATGGTGTTATATTCTAGCGAATAAGCAAACGAATGAATAGTTTGCGCATGCTTTCCTATATATATAAGAAAATTTTTAAAGACATTGACAATCAATAAGAAACATGCATGCTATAGAAGTATTCATTTTTGCGATTATTTTTTGGGTGCAGCCGGAATCCTGAGATTACTAAATTATTTTAGAAATACGCTGCGTGGTGAATGGTGTTACAACCCTACTTAATAATTTTTTTCGAAACAAAAACGTATTTCAGTATATCTATTGACATTTTATGAGTTTGCCTATCTGCTGATATACATATATATAATCAACTAACTGAAGCGAACAAGTTTAGGACTGTGGAAATATGCCGTCGCATAAAGGCGCTTTTACTGTGCTAATTCGTCTAACGAGGACACTCAAATCAAAAATGCGTGCAATACAGACGTTTAAATTTGGTTAACATGGATGCCATTACCTTTTAATTTTTGCTCGATTTATATGAAAACCTTAATATTTCTTAACAGGTCACCATTGGCGATACGTATTATCCTTTGCGGGTCCAAATGCATAACAATCTTTCTACGAACAATACTCACCAGTCATAGTAGCTAAAATATAATAATCATTTTATTTTCCGTAAGACGAATAATAATTTATTATATTCACAAATACCCACAGACCGTGAGGATTGTAAAGCAAACTCGGATGGAAGTCTACATTACATGGCGGAAAGTCTTTTATCAGACGCTATAAGACGGACGTTCCCATCTATCCAGTCCCAATGCCTTAATTGGCCAAACGGTCAAATAACCAAATTTATGTTTGGCAAACGGAGTACTTGCACCATAGACCGCATCATCTCCCCAACGGGAATTCAATCCTATACATGCGCACTTGAAGTTTTTGTCCATGCTATTCCGATTTGGTCCACAGCGGGATACCAGCCACTTGAACTGACCCCGGAACTCCTACAGTCACACCCGGACTTTAAAAGGGACGCAAAGCAGGTTACCGTTGTTTTCAATGCGCTTCATGACACAACTAGTAATTCCGAATACTTCCAGTTCATCAGTCTGCAGAAGATATCGTACAAGACATTGACATATTTTCCTGATTGTCATTTTGCTTCGCTTGACACTCAGGTGGCCACGTTTGAGGATCGGCGTTTTTTGGCAATTCTTTGGCCAGTTTTTGTCAATGCTGAGTCACATGCGTGTCAAACGGATCCCATTTAACTGTTCTCCAATCACACTAAAAATGAGTACAATGGGAATATTGTTTTCACCTCTGTCTCTTTCTCCAATCAGTTCTATTCAGATCACCTTACTTGTTGGTGATAACTTAAAAAAATTAAAACGGTTGACGTTTAATAGTATTTTTCTGATTGTTTCATTATCATTTTCGATACACTTATAAGTTCAAATATCTGTCAATGATAACATGCCAAAAATATTTATACGTTCAAATAATTTGGAGAAAAGGCTTCGTTCCATTAGACGCTTGGAGAAAAGCATAAGTTGGTCTTAACAAACTTCTCCTACTTTTAAAGCATTTTGATCCACACCTGAATTTGCACTTGCATTCAGCGTTTTCAACTTACAAGAGGTATATTCTTAGTACATGGGAAACAATTCATTGCTATACGCCACTACAAGGAGACCACAAAATCTATCATGAAATCATAAAATATATCGGGGATCCGAGACATATTGTAGGTTTTACTAGGAAGACTGCTAAGTTTTTATGGATAGGAGTTACCGTTCTTTAAACATCGCTTATTCACAAATTTGTTAAAGACCAATTTATACACTTTTGGCAGATAAATAATGGGAAGAAAACTTTATTTTCTATCGAGAGGGGAAAAGAATGAATTGCCAATAGAGGCAATGAGACGAGTCCCAGGAAGTAGTCTTGAAGAAGGAGACACTATCGCTGGCGTCGGAAAGATATCCGGATTCCAAAGTTACCATACATTTGTCTATTGATGTGTTTGTGCAAAATATATCGCCTATAAACGCAAGGGAAAATAGGATGAGAATTCGTATCTTACTAGTCGCCATCACCCAGATAAAACACGATGTAATTCATATGGGAACAAAATCTGCGGTTGTAAATAGGTATCTGGTAAAGTGAGTGTACACTGCAAAGCAATACGGATTTGGCAGAATATTCAGCAGTTTATACCGACATTAGGAACTCATTAAAACCGCTCACTGCAGAACGGTATTTCGTACCATGTAAATTGGTTAGTCCGCATCTAACAAGCATCAGAAACCCGCTAAATAGGTAGTGATGAAACAATTGGACGCTGATCCTTAGAAAGACTTATTGCAAAGTTACCGCACAGTGTTCACACAGAAAAACTCTTATACCTGTCATCCCGCTTGTAGGTCGTCCTACATTTATCACTGGATTCACATTAATCACGGAAGGCTCGGGTACCAACATACCAAGACACATGTAGAAGGGTAGTCACGTTCGTGTACACATTCATGATCTTACTTAAGAGCATTCTAAGTCCTGTGAAATTACAACGAACAATCTGACTGATGTGCGAACGCGCATTATTATTCTTCACGCAAGAACCTCGAATAATACTGATTAGGCTTGGTTTTGCAAAAGTCTGCGGAGTCTGTTGAAGGCGTTATACGAAAATGAAAATACATAATGTCTAGGAATTTCGAAATACCTCCAATTACAATTGGGCTGCTTTTCCCATATTATGATTTTGTTTTTGATTGAATCGGTTAATAAGAAATTAACTAATTTTTAGCGCCCACCGTATATTTAACGCAGTTATGTGAAATTTTAGTGCGTGCAAACGTAAGACAGTAATGCCATAGAGCGTTTAAATAAGCAGTATGAACAATTGCATGAAGAAGCTATTCACCAATGTTGACAGAATGTAACGGTCAGTTTCCAGTTGCAGAAAAGCAAAGACTTAACTTCTAATGAGTATAAATGAACTTCGATTTCAATTTTAAATATTAACCAAGTTGAACTATAATATCAAACTCGTACGATATACTCCAGAAATACGTTGGTCACGCCAAGATGACCGTCTTTGAATAAGTTTCCTTCGACCGCTTTTGGTTACTAAGTTTCGTAAAAAGTGACTTCTTAGTTAGCGTGAAGCTGTACCATTGATTTCGATGCTTTTATATATGCACATATGTGGTATCTACAACACACACAACAGTTCTTTTCTTTAACTCATTTGATAACAAATTACGCCTTGGTCAAACTGCATACATAAAGAAAGGTTATCTCTCTGTCTTTTAAACTTTTTAAATTATGGGATTTTTAAGATGGTAAAGTGTCTGAACAGTCAGCTTCGGAAAAGCACGCTTACTGATATTGCATATAAATGGGGCCACGTAGTTCGTATTTATTTAAGAATTTTATGATCCATATACGTCTTCTTTATTATAATATACGTGAATATATGATGTTTCTCGGACAAACGGTTGCATAGGCTACGGTTTGTTAACCCTGAATGCAATTTTAAAGGCATGCCGATGTCAAAATCATTTGGGAATCGACAAAGATTTTAAAACCGACAACTATGTTTTCCTCAAGTACACAATTTATAGTGAACGTAAATTTCTAAGCATACATAAAAAAGAATACTTTATTGACGGCTTTCTATGAAATATATTAGAATTTGAATGGTATCTTGATTTACTTCCGGAACATCGGTAGAAATGAAGCTCGATCGGCAGCCGTCAACCTGGCTTGAATGTAATATTGCATCAATAAACTGATCTTCTGAAATTTGAAAGTACATCTCAAAATTTGAGTCGGCATTTCATGGAACAGCATGCTTGCTGAATACTGCGACAAACGCTACCACGGCGACATACGTGCACATGTGTGTCAAGGCCATTGGTCTTCTTGGAAAAGGGTTTGAGTGACTTGTCTGACAGAGGTCTGTGAATTCCAATTTGCGGAGTTCTGGATGGGCCGATGCAGCAGCATATCTTAGTAAGATAAACTAAATGGCCTAACGTTCCTGTTAAGAGAACCGTTTTACGTAATTCTGTCAACTAGATGAAAATCTGGCATATCATCTTAATCACCACCATCATCATAAGTCAGTGCCCCTTATGATTACTTTCACTCTAAAGTACATAAAATGAGAATTAAAAGGACAGATCAAATACTATCAAATGTGACTAACCGATAGGGCAGTTCGTAAAGGAAATATCATATTAAAATTGAATGACGCCAGCGGAGTTATGCTGATGCCTAGGTCTCCCCATGTGCTACAGCACGTTTCATGAATACTGCGACAAACGATGCCATGGTGCTTTGCGTGCACATCTATGTCAAGGTCGTTTGTCTTTTTGGAAAAGGGTTTGAGTAACTTGTCTGACTGAGGTCAATGAATTCCAATTTGCAGAGTTCTGAATGGGCCGATGCACAGGGTAAGACGACCCCCAAAATATTCCCGGCTGACTGAGAATCGGTTTGCACTTATGCTTCATCACATGCTGCTGGTCAAATCAGCATTCAGTAGTTCAGCATACAAAACAAGCAACAATATTTACGAAACGTTTTGAGCGCAAACATAAGGCTCAAGCTACGATTTCGAATAAGTCATTGTACTGTTTTCAAGAACTTCGCAAACCTGTAAAATGATTTTTACTTCGTTTGCGTTCTCAACTAACTAACTAGAGAGAGGCATGTAGGTTCCACATGTAAAAAGGACCTCCAGTTACCCTGAACACATTTACTTTCAACTTATTCCGTGAAAATCTTCTGTCCTCACACGGTAAGCAAGACCGTTCTGCAGTACGTTCTCGTCGTGTTCCATTTGGTCTCCATGTCCGTATTAACAGATGAATATTCGGTAAGGATCAATTACACTGTCCGGTTCCAAACGGTTAGCACAGCGTGGGCATTGAAAATAAAGTGGGCCGAAAGAGGACGCTGAAAGCATTAGTATGAATGTAGCCGAGGTTTTAAAAGGCAATTCTACATGATGTTTATCTAATCTGCCACGAGAATGAAAGAGTCTATCATCCCATACTTTTTTGGATTTTCAATGAACTGGCCACGGAGAGGTCACTCACCTCACATGCTGGTCATGTCAAATCCCGAGCTCGGCTCACCTGAGAACACACACACAAGGAGTAATCTCCTAGTTTCTCCATAGTAGTTGCTCTGTCAGCAATTGCACCAGATCTGGTACGTGGCTTTAGACGTTTCCTACCCTCGTACTTCCCGTGCGAATCCAAACCCGTGATAAAGCAGACACGCTAGATCAACGCGATATTGTTGACAATGACGCACTCAGGTACAATATCGTCGATGGAGATAATGCCAGAAGTGGCCCTGGCCCTATTCGACGGTCCCCCAAAAGTGCACAAAGAGTGCGACCTCGTCCGACTGATCGTACCGGTAATGACTTCCCGGCCAATGGACTGGCAAATGGGCTATTTCGACGTCTCAATTTTTTCACCTCTGATTAAGAGACTACAGGTAGTTCATCAAAACAATTGTTGGTATAATTTGATTTTAAAATTTTCTGATTATGCTTTTATGCCCCATAAAATGCCTGTTCGAAGTGGTAGGTCCTGCCTCACGAATCTGCTCTTTACGCTTGAACTCTGGACCAAAGCACGTGATGAAGGCAAGGTGGTGCACGCCATCTACATCGACTTCAAGAAGGCTTTTGACAGCGTTCCTCATCAACGTCTCTTGTACAAACTGCGCAACGCTGGAATTCGTGGACGCCTTCTTGTATGGATCCAGAGCTTTTTGGCTGGACGGTCCCAGAGAGTGCAGGTCGGGCGTCAACAGTCCTCAGATGTAAGCGTGGTGAGTGGCGTCCCACAGGGCTCAGTCTTAGGTCCCACGTTATTTCTCGTTTTCATAAATGACTGCGTCAAGGACCTAGACTGTGATGCCATCCTGTTTGCCGACGACATAAAATTGTGGGAAGTTATTCACGATGCGGCAGACGCAGACCACCTGCAAGCAAACTTGAACCGGCTCGAAGACTGGTCGAAGCGCTGGCTTATGCCCTTCAATATAAGCAAGTGTAACTTTCTTCAACTCGGCGGCTTCAGAGCCCCCAGCCCCAGGACCTACTTTCTACACGGCATACCACTGCAACAGGTTGACAGTCAGAAGGACCTGGGTGTATGGATTACATCGTCACTCAAACCAACACTGCACTGCGCGAAGGCGGCTAAATTGGCTACGGCCACATTGCAACTCGTTAGGCGAGCATTTATGGGATTTGACCCTGACTGCTTTTCCAAAATATTTGGCACCTTCGTGCGACCTCATCTAGAATACGCCATACAGGCGTGGAGACCCTGGACTGCCAAGGATTATACCGTCTTGGAAAAGGTCCAGAGACGGGCGACCAAAATGACACAAGGTCTGGGAGCACTGCCCTATGAAACCAGACTGTCAATCCTCAACCTGTTTCCCCTTTCCTACAGGCAATTACGTGGTGACCTTATACTAGCATTTCGCATCATCAACGGCCTAGACTGTTGTTTAGATTCCACTGATTATTTCACCCAAGCTAACACGCCCAATTTGCGCGGTCATCCCCTAAAACTACGCGCAGGGAAATCAAGAACCAATGGACGAAAGTCCTTTTTCAGTAACAGAGTGGTTGCAGCCTGGAATGCCCTGCCTACCGATGTTGTAACCTCCTCCTGTGTGAACTCCTTCAAGTGTAGACTTGACCTGCATCAAGCTTCCCAATTACCACCCCCACATCCACTCACATAACCCGGTACCATCTTATACGTGTTTATACTACTTGTAATTAGTAAGTAACCATTAATGATTACTCTTTTTCGACTAGCTGCCAGCTGTCCGCGAGTATGTATAAAATCCCTTTTTCACCTTCCCATTTATCAATGTTTTTCTCCGACGACTTGTAACCAAGAGGGAGTTCAAAGGCGTTTGTCTATATTTCCCTTAATAAACTGATACTGATACTGATATATTTGCTAATGTTACTTGTAACGTTAAAAATATGGCTCAAACGAACTGCAACAATTTATGAACGCCATATTGCCTCATTTAATACTGACGATAAATGTGCGGTTTTGCGTACGTGGATTATATATGATTTGTAGTTTGGAAACTGTGTATGCAAGTGTTACGACAGCTCGCGAATTAAAAAACTTTTTGAAAACGGCAGTAATCCTTTTCACTGAGTATAACAATGTAATAAGTAGCTTTTCTACCAAATGCCCGAAAGTATAAATATCTGCTGCATCTTTACTATGAAGTATGATTGAATTTAAGAACACCAAAATTCAATAAGAAGAATGCACGGTAGTTAAGTAGTCAGTTTTACGGCGTTTGGCTTTTGCATGCGGCGGAAAGGAAGTTCGTTTGAAATCCGACATCTCGATGTTTATCAATTATTATAGAATTTCATTGCCTGATGATTAATGTTACAACCCTACCGAAGTTATCTTTCGAAACTAAACCACATTTCAGCATTTCAGTTAAACTTTAAGGGGTAGCACGCCTACTGTACTTTCAATAGAGATTCCGCCTAAAATAGAGTTGCGCTCAAGCGGTAAATGGAGCATTCCAATGCCAACTTGAGTTCAGAAGATGAAGATGCGATCATTTGAAAAAGAAATCTATTGGCATGACGTTTCAACTTCTCACTCGAGTCCATCATCAGAGACATTCGCAGATAAAGCTCTGCGAATGCCACTTTCAATTTCAAGACTGAGTCAGATATTTTAGTTTTAATAAGTGTCAAGCGTCAATAATGTATCATAAAAATTCCCTGCCCTCAACGCTTGCGCGCAGCACTCAACGAACTCGCTATTCATGTGATTTGCTTCCGCTTGGCTGGGAGTTGGCTTCTTAATTAGTCCCACATTTATGGATAGAATATTTCACTTTTTAACTCCTCACAGAAAGACATGTGAGTGGTACCTCGAAAGAGCGAATCCTCAGGCAGTTCAGTTGTTAAAATGTAAGAAATCTTAAAGCGTTATCAGGAACCATTTAGGAAGCACCACAGAAAGCTGCCAGTTCAATCATCAATTGATCAAATTTGCCGACTCGCTCAATAAAGCGTACAGGTTCCACCAAATCTGATACGGGCAACCAAATGACCTATCAGATATTTATTAGAATTCAATCTAGAATCTTCCAAATTACTACAATTTTCAAATAATTGACTGGTGTTCCTGGCAAATATAAATAATTAATTCAGTCTATTTGTCGACATTCAGCTGGCATGCATGCATATTAACCCGCGAAAAATTGGAAAGTTTAGAGAACCGCCAAGGAACAGCCTGCAGCCGAAAAGTTAAACATGATTTGATAAAAAATGCTAGCTCAGCGTCAGCAAGAAATGGTATCCACTAAATCAGATCCAGTAAGCTTATTTCCCAGCCGGCATTGCCTACGTCCACAATGAGCAATCTACCGGATAACTGCCAGGCTCAAGTACTTAAAAGATTTACGCAAGATTGCATGATTCATTCGATTAAAATGTTAAAAAGATTGGCGACCTGCTGTAATTCGAAACCGCTATAAATAGGGCAAGCCTTGCGTATGGCCAAAGTATTATCCAGTTTGCAACGAGGTCAGGCGTCATCTGTGTGTTCAATTCAATTTCGGTCAAGTTGTCTACTAACGCTACCTCAAGACATTAAATTCAACAAGTTAGATACAGTAGGCCTTTAGCGAACTAGTTAAGTAATAACTCGATCTCACTCAATGACAACGTTGAGAAAAGCCCAACAAAACCGTCTCACAAGAACGTACTTAACTGCCAACCCCACCCAGAGAAGAGATTAGGCAATGGGTGAAAAGTTAGTTGATCAAACGAAAACTAACGAAAAAAAACAACTTAGACAATAATGGATGAATGCGAGTCTAGAAAATGCCTAGCAAGTAGAATAACTACAAAAGGCAGCATATAAATAAAATATGACAGGTAGATATTACAGTACCCCGCCTATAACGGAGGCCGGCGCAAAATGACGCAGAAAACAAATGCAATGTTAACAAACTTGATTAATAAGGCTGTCCGAAAAGTGGACGCGACGGCCACTTCGTGTGGTGCAAATGCCAGTGGCGTTGTTAGAGTTAGAGTCGGAGGCGGTTGAGGGAATTGGGCCAGGATTGCGTTGGGAAGGTGGAAGAGTATGAGATGGGAAGTTAGAGGGGTATGCGGTCCGCACAGTAATGTCTTTGAATCAGGTCCAGCGCCTCCTCTGCGACAGAGACCACATCCTCCTTGTCATCGCGAAGCATCCCGCAGATCTAGGTGTTGAGTGTGAGCATACGGAACGATCGAACACATGAGTGCAGGTGTCCAGGCCTTTACCAAGATAAGATTGGATCGTGGATGTTCGAGGCAGAACAGGGGAAAGCGAGACATGAATTGCCGCAGACCATGTACACAATTGTCAGGGGCCTCGTCGGCACCACAGGAGGTTGGCCTGATCATCTCGCCTGGTAGTCATAGGGTAGTGCCGAAAAACGTCAGCTGCACTACAGTCTAAATCCGACTTCACAGCTGAGCGAAAGTTCAGGAGAGCAGGGAAAAGTTTGTCCAACCAGTTTTCCGTGTCTCCTGCCGCACGCAGGGCGGTCTTTAGCAGGCAATGGTAACACCCAACCATATCGGTGGCAACTGCGTGGTAGGCAGTCGTGCGAATGCGTTATCAGCCAAGATAATTGAGGAGCATGTGTAAGGGTGTAGACGCTAATTGGGCAACACGATCATTTGTAACGATGGAGGGCGCAACAAAGATGGCAGCTCAACGACAGACGAAAGACTTCACAAAGGTCTCAGCCGGCACGTTCGGAAAAGGAATAACTTCAGCCCAGTGGGTCTGCCTATCAACACAGGTAGAAAGCTGATTATAGCTATCAGATGGAGACCAGGGGCGTACGACATGCAGGTGCAAATGGCTGAAACGTGCTTTGAGGCTGGGAAAAGTGTCAGGCGGGGACATGTTGTGAAGTTGCACCTTGTTTTGCTGACAGCTCAGACACTACCGGGACGTCTTTCTTCATGCCAGGCCAGATGAACTTTTCCGCAAGGAGTTCGGATCTGAGGGTGGAAGAGTCCATGCAGCGTTTCAAACGCAGATCGACGCATGGAGACGGGCAGGAAAGGCCGATGAAACGGAGTCGAGACGGCACCAAGTATGCTATCAGAGCCGGTGTTCAGATGATCATCTTCGAGTTGGAGACCGCTAACAGACTCGTCGTCAGGACAACGGACTCGCTGTTGTACAGCCGCCATGGAGTCAAGGTTGATCCGGTGTGAGAGACGGATAGAAAATAGTGAGGGCCTATACAGCATATCTGCCATCGCAATTTTCGTGCCAACAATGTAGCGGACGTCGTTGGTGAGCGGGGAAATGTAGAGCAGGAGGGCGATCTTTTTCGGATTGTAGGAGTGGGAACGAAAAACGAAAGTCAGCGGCTTGTGGTTCGTGAAAACGGTGATGCCCCAACCTTGAAGGAAATGCCAGCACAGCTCGGTAGGAACCGACAGCAAAAAACTGCCAAAGAATCGCTGCAACTGACGCTTGGTAGTTGGTTGAGGGAAATCACGAATTGCTTCAATCTTGGAGGGGAGGGGACACATACCTTCGACGTCGACATGATGACCGAGAAACTCGAGCGAATGCGCACCCACAATTCAGTTGGAAGAGTTGATGAAAACGCCAAATTTCAAAGGCGGTCAAATACCAAAGCAAAATGCTTTTTGTGTCCATTCTCATTACAGCTGGCCACCAAGAGTTCATAGATGTAACGTTAATAAAGGGTAGGCCACGTACGACATGGCAGATAAACCTCTGGAACGTTTGCGCGGCATAACATAGAACGAATGGAATGTGGATGAATTCGAAGAGAACGAAGGTTGTGGTAATGGCAGTTTTTGGAATATCCTCTGTTGCGACCGGAATCTGATGAAAAGCACGCACCAGATCAATCGTTGAGAAAATCGCTTTGCCGAAAAATGCTCCAACAATACTCTGAAGATTAGGTACGGGATACAAATCGGGAATTGTTGCATTGTTAAGAGCAATAGATTTACTTCGATAGTTTTCAAAGCCCTCCGATAAAAGTGAAATGTACTCAGGTGTTTTTCATTGAAAGGAAAGTAATTTGCCATCGATAGTTTTATTAAATAGATTTGGCAGGACTTGAAAGTCTATGTTCCATATCCACTGCTAACCGTGGTAGTACACTTGCTAACATAAAGGTTATTTAATAAAACGAAATGTTTTATCAATGCTTAAAAGTCATATTAGTATATCTGTGCGATCTGGTGCCCTTAAGTTCATTAATAACGCAGACAGTGATTTCTATGTTTAAATGGGCTGGAATTGTTTTGCCGTTTGGAAAACTATACCTGATGTACCTGCTGTACAAGTTGCCGGCGAAGGTAGTTGACGGCTGGTTTGCTACGTGTATCTTGAATTTTATTAATTGTCTTTCGTCAACTACCTTAGGCACATGGCTTTGAATCCCTAGGGACAGTGTTGACTATTTAGGTAAAAAAAGTGTTGTCTATAAGATCCCAAGTACCAGTTACGATGCCGTCTACTGTAGCCAGACGGGGAAGTCTGTCTCAACCCGTTTATATAATCATTACTTAGCGGCGAGTGACAAGATCATATATCCCAAGTACCCATGCATACACTGGACACTGAACATAGATTTGCATGAGAGAACACGCGCATTTTTGGCGCCGTGAATTCCTGGAAGCAGTAGACTCAGATGAGTTACGCATCAACCGGTATATCGATCTGGATGTCACATAGAAAATCGTTAAGGAGAGATTTAAACTGGCCCAACCAATTCCGGGAAGATGACTTTAGTCAATCATATAACCACTGATAAGAAGTTGATTGTTTTTTCACGCCCGTTTTCTGAAGATGTGTTGGGTAACCAGTCGTGAGAATTCTCTGTTTCCTTATGAACTTTACTTAAATAGCTTTATCTCTTGGGATGTCTGTTTTCCAATTCGCATATATATTTATGTAAACTCTAAGTGGACTAACTCGTGAAATGTCAACCGAAATTCCGAAATGGGTTTACATTTCGAGAAGATTTATTAAGTACAGTTGTATAACTTATCATAATACAGCATATGCCTATAACAATTTAATCACCTCGGAATGTCAGCTATGGAATGGTCTTACTTTGGGCTACCTATACAAATAACATTCTATAAAAAATGGCAACTTATTTAGCAGAAGAATTTCATGGATTTCCGAGAACCTTAAACTTTAATGATACTTCGCTAAATACATGCATAAAGGAATTCATTTTACTGCTCATTTGATATTAACTAATGTATTATTTGACAACTGTTAACGAAATGTAAGGCTCCTTCCACGACCTAAAATCGCGAACGTCATCCGCCGGATTCATTGTAACTCCGGCGAAGTCAACTACAGTGTGGAGACTAAACATCATAACCAATAACTAATGTGAGACGCATTTTAACACTCACTTTCGACGTTAAAGCTTATTTGCTTTTGAAACGTCAAGGCAATGAAACTATGGTTCCTGGGATCGTCTCTTGCTCTTCTCATATATACAGTAAGTGACTAATCTCTTGAAATATTAGCCAAACTTTTTGAGTTTTCGATTAGGAAGGACTAATTAGGTCAGGTCGCAAAATTTATTATCCCGCGGCATAATCCTATATTATTTCTGACTCAGCATGATGTTGGCTTTTGAATGTAGTTTTTTCAACCTCCTGTAAAAATCGTATTCGGAAAAAAATTATTACTCAACCGGCATGCAATTTTTTCACGGTTTTTCGATGGTCTTATAAATTTAAATGTATTTTTTAAAAATATGCATTAAAATATTTTTTTATTTTACTCATTTTATAGCGGATCACGTCATCGTCCTATTTTATACTCCAAGATTGATTATAAGTAGGTTTCAAACCAGTTTTCTAATTCCCGAATAACTTGGAGCTTGATCAGCCGTTGGGTTAACGTCTAGTGATTTCACTTTACAGGGCGCATGTTTTCTGCGTAAGGAAAAGCATATTTTCTTCTCTTTCCTCAAAAAGATGCCAAACTGACTACGAATAATTTTGTGATGAATGCGGACTATGTCGTAAATTTTAGGAGAATCAGTGGTAAACAGACAGGCATAAGGGCTTATGAATGGACATTGCACGGTCTTAAAAGCCTTATAATTAAAAATTGTTTCACAATCTACTCGCACTCTTGTCTCGAGTATAAGATACGAAGATGGGGTGATTCCTTTTCAAACGGGCGAGGAAAAAAAAATCTATGGTCGTTTTTCTAAAAAATATACTTGGATTTATAATACTATCGAGCATCAGAGGGGAGAATGCATTCAAATTAAGTTGTTATTTTTTTGCCCAGTACACTTTTTATAGGAGCTTGTGAAGAAGTGCATTCAAAAGCCATTCAAGCCAGAAACACCATAGGAACATGCCACGGAACAATCAATAATACAACCCGACCAAGGTAATTATTACTTGTCGAAAAGGCATTTCAGAATGTTGATCAACGTCTAAAGAGATCGGCCACTCACTGTATATATGTTTACGGCGACACTTTTGCAGTGACCATTTCAGCTTTACCTAATTTCTATCGAAATCCAACTCAGAGCGTGACGAAATTAGTTCACTTATATTTCCTCTAAAGGATAGGAATATTCCTGTTAAACTGATGCCTCAAATTGCTTGTTGATAGCTGTGCCCTTCGAATAGGTTGTGTTATATTTGAGACTGAATGCGGCCGTCATAATCAGGAGAAAATAAACACCAATAGCATGCCGTTCGTACTATATAAATTTTATCAAATTCATCAAATAACTTTCCGAAATACTCTTTTAACTAGAGTTTCACTTAATAAATGTAAGCTATATGATTGCAATCACGTGTTTGTAGAAATATCCCCAACTAAAGACTTTAGAGATCTAAGAACTACGCCGCTATTTTTGAGGTTAGGCATACACGTTAAACCATCTGACATCTAAAGCTAGTTTCTATTCCAACATACGCAGACTATGCGCATGGCCTTTAACATGACCTTTCATCGATTCAAGTTGGAACGTCAAATGACCCCTGTAGTCTTGTTAGCAACTGTTTAAATACAGCGGCACATTCTTGATACTGTCTGTCAACACTATGATAATTATATTCTGGGTATTGCTGCTGTCGGCCTGGACGCAGACGGTGCGAGTGTGCCATTTATCCCAAAAGTCCATCGACAGCCCTGTTAATGGTAAGGCGCAATAGTGCTCTCTATAAAACTTGAAGTAACGACTTTGAGAGCATCTTAGGCATGTTGTCTACGCCTCTGAACTCCCGTCTTTTTATAGTAGTCCTTTAATACCTAAAATTTTATACCTACAACAGCGTTTCATAAAATGTAGCTTAAATGAAACCTATGTAGTTAGGCCGCTTCCTTGTCCACGTATAGCTTAATTTTGGTTTTTAAAGATGCCCCTAAGCGCGAAAATTCTGGAAGCTTATCATCTTCAACAAGCACAGGCAGTCTAATAAATCTTTATTTAAAATAGTCAATTACTTTGAAAACGATTGTGTACAGCGAGCGTTTGTTAGATTCATGCCTTCTCGTGTTTTAAAACATATCAACCAAAGTAAACTTAGTTAACCGGGTTGGCAATGTTTAACAAGACGTGTTATGTTAACAAAAGCGTCTTGACATAAACATGATCCTCTCTGTTTAGATGTCCCCCAACATTGCAAGTTCGTTTTAGACAAGTACGCGTCCTTTATACCATGTGTGAGCGGATACCATGATTACATGATCCGCTTATCACTGTTTCCATATAAGTGCGCAATCAGATATTCAAGGCTGGCTGATATTTCGACCATCGCATTCGACAATGTCAACCATGTACTCCGCATTAAGGGGAAGCAGGAGCACTGACTTAAATGAATAAGTTTATACTGAGAGTGGACTGGAACAGCCTATACCAATTTTGCATTATAATTTCAAATACATTTTGGAGGTTTGAATAATGGCGGACGGTTGTAAATATATACATATGATAGAGGGAGGAAGTCCGTCAGAAATAAGGACTTTTACTCGTAAATTTGCGAGCTGGTTGCACCAACCCGTCATCAGACAAAGTGAATAATAAGAGGTGGGATTATCAAACTGCTAGTTGAGGCCGCAGACAGAGAGATAAGCAGACAAACTTCGAGGGGAAGGTGGGCATCGTGTTGTCGTGAGTGCCGGAGGTGAGTGTAGGTGTTGCGGGTATCGGTTATGGCTCACTGTGTTGGGGGTGTGGGCGAGAGAGCAGGTAGATAGGAATAGCTTGTCGGCGATATCATGCATGTCAGGGCAAGCATTGGCTGTTGTTGTTCTTAGAGTGGTCGCCAGTCAGTCGACCGATATCGGAGACCCTCGTAGTGGGCATCTAGGTTAACATGTGGTTAATGCTGTCCGCACCGGAGTGCCAAGCTTCAAGGAATTTCGGGTGCCTTTTTGGTGGTTACCATACCGACCACTTCTGTACCGTCCCTAGTGAAATGGTGGTCGATATCAACAGCGAGCGCAAATACAACAGATACGGGGTCATGTGTCTAAATAGCTAGCGTTTGTTCATAACTACGAGTCCTAAGTTTACGGCTCGTGTGTGCATTAAAGCGGTGACGGCTTTTGGCGCTCAGGATACACTAAATGGTGTTACTTTGCTGTTCTTCGGGTATGATACCCTTTGCGCGTAAAGAAGACGCCGGCGTTTGGTCAAAGCAGATGCAAAACCGGTTCATTTGTCTGACAAACGGTTCGGAAATACCTTGAATGTTGGGCTAGGAATAATATTTCCTCTGCGCCACTTCTCCTCTTAAACTCCGGTTTTGTGGTTGCGTCTGACGTCTGAAGCATTTTTATTTTTGAAACCCAATACGTTGTTTGAAAAAGAGAAAACACTTTCTTTACTAAATTCTCGACGTCGGTTCCCCGTGTCGTCGTCAGCCTAGAGTAAATGTGCAGAAAGCAATTAAAATTTCAAACGTGTTGCACAATCAATGCTCAGTTGGTGCTTTATTCAGTAAGCTGGCGTCGTATGTGTCAGTCCGTATGGATCGGCTTTCGCCTCTTCCAGTTTCCTCTGAGATTTTTGTACGCGGCATCTAACTCGATATGCCTGTTGATGCATGACTCATCCGAGTGCATTGCTTCAAGAAACTCTCGGCCTTCTTTAGATGGGCAGACGCAAACGATGCAAATTTTGTCCCATGCGAAATTGCGCCAGTATCAAGAGGGTACGTGCCCATTTGGGACAAGTGGTCTCGCCTTTTAACTGCAAGTTGATGTTCGTGAATGCATATAGAGGCAAATTTTCACGTTTGGCCACAATATACGGCACCACAGGCATTGCATGGGATCTTATAGACGACTTCTTTTCTATCGAGGCAGCCAACCTTATCCTTAGGGTGTAAAAACTGGGCGCGTAAAGTAGTCGGCGGCCTATGCGACAATTTTATCTAGTGTTTCCTCAAGTGTCTTTTAACAAGTTCAGACACATTCCTGATATAAGGAAGGATTTGCCAAGTGTTTGCGTTGGTCGCTTTATTTAAACTATCCAGTTTCTTTGTTTTTATTTCTCGTTCTCTAATGCATCGACGTACGAAATCTCTAGGGTAATTGTTCTGCAAAAATAATCCAAACAGTTAGTTTAGTTCAAGTTTGCAGCTTTCTTCAAAAGAGCAAAGTGTTTTTGTTCGATCCATCAGACGTTTGACAGAACTTTGCATGTGAGAGATCGGACTGTTGCTCTCATCGTGTAGAATTATTTTCGCATATGATTCTTTGCGGTAAATGGACGTCTGTAATGTTCCGTCAATCTTATGTTGTACGAAAGCATATTTAAATGGGAGATTATTGTCAACCTTTACCAACGTGAATTTATTTCGCGGAATGGTTGATTTGATTGTGTTGTTAAATATTTCTTGCTGATCCGTTTTAACGACGACGAACGTGTCGCCGGCGTTTGCCCATCTTAAAAAGGCCGAGGGTTTCTTAAAGCCATGCATTGTGAGGAGTCATGCATTAACAGGCATATTGAGTTAGATGCCGCGTACAAAAATCTCAGAGAAAAGTGGAGGAGACGAAAGCCGATCAATACGGACTGACACATACGACGCCAGCTTACTGACTGAAGTACAAAATGAGCATTGATTTTGCAAAACTTTTGACATTTTAATTGTTTTCTGCACATTTACTCTAGTTTGACGACGACATGGGGAACCTACGTCGAAAATTTACTCAGTAAAGTTTTTTCTCTTTCCCAATGAACGCATTTGATTTCAAATTGTATTTCTCGCGATGCCTGCGTTCCAAAATATATATATATATGAGAAGAAGAGGTGATCTCGGGAACCATGATTGTATTGTTACAATCATGGTTCCCGAGATCGCCTCTTCTTCTCATTTATGTCCGGGGACTCGAATCTTCGCTTCTATTAGCAATATATATATACTGGTCGTCGCCGCACTACTTCCTAAGTAATAGCTTGCTTATGTTACTACATACTTCAGTGTTATTCCGTAATTACTCTGTTTCGGCCGGCAACTTTGTTGTCTGGAATTGACGAATGCGCTTTTGTGAGGGCTACTTGCAATCTTACTCTTCGCTATCTCGATCACCGACACATGCAACTCCAGTCTCTATTGAGTCAAATATAGCGACTAAGCCAACAGTGCACGCAACGATGTTTGTCCAGATTCTTTCAGCGTCAGATGTTATACGCCATTTCTTATACCGAGTCGTGACTAACAGATCAGAAGTTAAGAATATTTTATCATAATCGCGTGCTAACATTCACCGCCTCGAAGTGGACAGATGGCGCCAAACCATTGGTAATATAGAAATCTCATTTCGTTTGCAGTGGTTCCAATAATGTTTGTTGCATTACTTTGCCCGGTGTGCTCCTAGTAGGACACGCACAAACGTGCCGCGAGAGGAGAATATGCTGAGTTACCAGTCCCGGCAGTTAGGCGATGCTGGACAGGGGACAATACCGCACAAACTTTAACCCGTACGCAGCCTAAGAGTCGAAACGCATCCGTAATTAAGTATGTGGATCTAATAAAGTGGCAGGTATTGCACACTGTCTCATAAGGCAAAGGCATTCAGCGTACATTGCGTATACCGTCGAATAATCCAACAATATGAACTAGATAGACGCACAGTTATTGTTACAGTAAACGAGATCGTCTTTGTATTGAAGCGATCGGCTGCTCTGTACCGCCCTGTCAGTTTTGCTGGAAAACAGTCGGTCCATATATGATAATGTCACACGCGTCGGTCGTGCGAAAACCCCCGTTCATTGTTTGCATTGTCGAACCAGTCGAATGATTGTTAGGTGGCCTCGTCAGCGATTATCAAGCTGTACTTCACCGGTTGAAGACAGCGTTCTAAATTGTTTGCATTCCACTTTGCACTTCACAAGATGTCTTAATTTTAACAAAAATGTGTTCATCAGCAGTGAGTGTTCGAAACTTCCGTGTAAACAGACATTCACTTTGAAACTGGTCATGTGTGTCTAGCCCCTTCTGCATAACAAAGGCCTTTGATGGGCTGGTATTTTTATTGACATTGACGGGTCACTAATCCAACATGATCGCCGCTCAGAAATAATCCATACGGATAGGTATTTCTAAATAGTTACATGACCGTTAAACAGCCGTTGGCAGACGGCATGTAAACAGAAGCAGCACTGGGAAATTCAAACGACAGGGGTATGGTTAACGTCAGGGTTCACTTACTCCGATGAGCAATTGTGCCGAGAAAAAGAGTCGAACATCCAGGAACTTTATGATGTCACAAATTCTGATCCTCCATACTGTCATCAATCTTGGAAGGCGACAGTATTCTACCATTAAATGATGATATTAGTGCCCTTTGCAGGCATTGTCAAAAAGGCATTGCTTTGTCGTACAATTTCTCTTATAAAGACCTTAAAGCTTATTGGCCAAACTAACGCAGCAGCCCTCAGATGTCTTTTAACTCCTTTCTCTGCCACCAGTCATTTGCATTTACCACGAGATATTAACCATACCTTTACCATTCAAACTATTCTAATTCCTTTGCTTATTTGCATTTTATGATAAAGGCGAATAATTATGCCTTAGCTTATGCATTTCGAAAAATGGCATGAACTTTGTTTCATCATGCGTATGTGGAATTTTTATCGGATAATCATAGCCTACTATTTGTATGCACATGCAGATGTGAGCATTATTAGCCTCATGGATAAAAACATGTTCGACAAAATGATTATTTAGTAAAGTTACCGGCAATGGCAACCTCATCTAACGTCACCGCTCAAAAACTGGATGTATGTCGTTAAACAATTCAGGGTCAGTGAACCATTTTTAACTCTTACCACTGCCATTAAACACATTTTGACCTCTTCTCGCAGCCCGTCGAAGGTGTACTTCTGGTCCGAACCACCGAGTATCAACCATAGTAGAACATCTCCTAAAGGCACATGTTCTTCTGAACTCATTCGTTTATTTGCCTGCTTGCATCGGCAAGTTGAAAGGCCGAGTGCAATCGTTTTCCTTCGGCAACCAAAGCAAATGCTCACGAGAAGGTAACAAACAAATCGCTGCACCTCATTCGTATGCCTGCGAAATGGACATGTTTGTCAATGTGGAAGCCGAAATAATACAAATTTGTCCCCCGATCGGATGTGCTGAGGACTCCATGAAAATTCAAATTGCATCAAAACGGCTTAGGGTAACATTCCTTGCGGATTATGACACAATCGAATATTCGGAAGTATTCCACCTTCGGAGCCTGCACAGTTTATCATTAAGGTCAGTGAATTACATTCCTGATTGCAACACGGCAACCAGGAGCAATCCTCCCCTCGGCCAAAACGACATTGTTGCCCTAGCAACTGTTTGGGAAGTTTTGCAAAAAGTCGTGCCTACTTCATGCCAAACAGATCCTGTATAAGTCTTATGAACAAAAATAAAGTGGTTGCAAAAGGCCTAAGAAAGCATGTCACTTTTCCCGAAATACATAAGTTACTTTTAAAAACTGAACTTAACTGACTTTCTATTTCAGCAATGACTTAGCTGGACACTAAAACAGCCAGAATACCGTGGCTGAATTAACAACAAACGACTTTAGTATGCGTCAGTCAAACCATAAGCTAGGCAGAAGAAAATAGTAAAGCAACACGTAAAAGCAGAAAGTAGTTGCTGAATTCTGGCATATTTTTTACACAACTTATCAGACATTTGTGGAAATGAACGCCCTTACTTGACAAAGTTACTTACTACGTTTGTGGGGATGCATATATGAACAGAACAAATGAAAGCAAATATCTTTCAACGCAGTTATTGCCATTTCAATAATGGCGTTTGACGTGCTTTGAGAAGTCGACCGTCCAGTGTTAGGAAATTCAGGGTAGCTTATGATTTAATTGCGCTTGTTATATATTTAAATTCACTCAAACACATTTTACCAGAGCAATTATATGTACGTGTAAACCAAGGCTGTCAATTCCGAATTGATAAATCGGTCAACCACAAGGTAGTATAGGTCATTAATTGGACATCAGTCGTCATCAGGACTTTGCCTTCATTTATCATTAGCCGTATTTATATTGCATTTTGACCTGATGATTTTCAACACCCAGATGGTAGGCCGATTTTAGCGGATCGTTATTCCAATTCTAATCGCATGAGGGATGCCTAGTTGAACAATGTAAAACGCGTTTAATCGATACGGACGCTGACCCCGGTAAATCTGCACAAAATCGCCCTCGCCTACATAATCCTCTCAGTGGCGACCGACCTGAAGCAGGTCGTCGCGGTATGGTAATCTGCAGGTCAGCCGGGTTAACTTTTATTCCATAACCTATTGTTTCAACTTGGCTATTGCCCTTTACCTAAGCGCAATTCTTTATGTCCATTCGAAAATGTGATCGGTTACAGCAATCTCCTTTACCTAGACCACTGATTTTGGTCTTGTCCGTCACAGTGAAACTCTTTTTTCATGCGTATACATGGTCAATTACCGTAAGTCCGCTTGCCAGCGTTTTAGTCCAGTTGCAGACTGTGAGATAGGCTTTACGTAATGGGATGTTTGAGGACCCTGTTCCGTTTCAGGTGGGCCCGTAAAGCTCTATGCTTAGACACATAAACTTTGTCACGTGTCGTTTCGTTGTTCTGTCTGACTCGCTTGCATGCACGCTCAGGGGTTTTCGTGTGCGCTGAGGTAATATCGACATGCAGAACGCCGTGTGCTAATTTCTACAGCGTCTATGGGATGACATTATGCAGATATTAGCAGGATTTACTTCTGTGGACGCCTAAACGGGAAATAAGAACAGAAAATACACCCAGAATGGGTGGCTTTCAGTCAACTTTTAGGAGAATTTGAGGTAGGTTGGTGGATAGGTTTAGGATTAAGTTAAATACGAGGTTTGCATTTAGATTTAGAATTAGCGGTCAAGTAGACGACGGTTAATTATTTGATTTAACGTAATGGACGAATAGTTACAATTTCCGTGTCCTGTTTAGACGTCCACATAAGTCGGTACGACCGAGATTTAAATGGTAGTTTACTATTAAGATAATAAATCATCCAAGTTGCTTTTTCACAGCGAACAAAGCTATTTTTTAACGAAAAAGCCTGGAGTTGTTGGTCAACATGTGATTACCAGGTGTGTCAGCAAGAGTATTGAAGAAAAAAGACCATGAATGCCTAAACGTGTTAGGGGACGTAGGTTAACGTTGTTAAAGTCACCACATGTCACCGGTTAGAGATTTCAATAAAACTTCATTTTCAAATACAGGCGAGGTGAAAGTGGAAAGGTGCGGATGGTAACATGTGGTTAGTTGGTCTTTGACCGGGGTAAGTCGAAGCCTGAATAAAGTTCTTCCGCGCGCAAAAGACCGGATTTCCTAAGCTGATTACGACAACTTCTGTTGTTGCAAACAAATCTTGACCCAGTAGCTTAGGGTAGCAAGATGGGGCCCAGTAAATCGCACGGAAAGTTTCACTAGGGTCCAAACGCTACTCAGAATCAACAGCATCTGCGAGAATGGCGCTGTTTAGGCGCTTAATTTTGCCTTTTTTCGGACACTACAGGAGGTGCTATCGAATTCTTTCTAATGACCTTGACGTTACGCCTTGCTGGTTGCCCGTTCTAAAACTCCTCGCTGGACGACAATGTGGAAAAATTAGAAGTCTCTTACTAATTCCTAACAGCGACAAGCTGGGAACAAAGATGTATTCAAAAGATAGCAAAGGCTTGCTTGGAAGGGATCAAATGAGAGCATTATCTGGAGCTTCTAGCATGTCGATTGAGCTTCTGGCTTTTCTGCGATTGGACACAGTTTCCATCCTACCGGTAGCCGGCATGATATTAACACGCGCCCGCAATGTGAACATATCTATTGGACGACGTGTGAGAACATCCTATGGGTGGCGAACAAACGAGTCAGTTAGGACGGTTCCTCCTACAAATACTGACCGGATAACAATGTCAAATATAAATGCATGTATCACATTATATGTCCAGCTTTGCACTATTAACTGCATGGAGAGTTTAAAACATAACGAAACAAAATATCAGAGGCCGATTTTTAACGTTATAGGCTAGATGGAAACACCTATCCTCTGTTGATAACCATAAATATAAGGTTTGCATTTACATCAGAATCTGATTAAAAACTAACCTGTTATATTCCGTTTTCCGCTTTTAGGGTAAACAGTTCTCCGGAAAAAAAAGAATAAGATAAGATTTTATGTCCACTATGGTGTGCTGATTTTTCGTTTTAATAAGGCGTTCATATGGTGGCCTATAACAGTCAAATGACTGGAATATGTAAAAGCTGAATACATGTCTAACAGAAGGCTCATTTCGTCAAATACCTGTTACCTGACAGTTAGCCATATAAGTTTGTAAGGCAGATAATAACTAGATATCTTATGCGACCCATCTAAAATTTGGCCATGTCAGTTTTGACCCGAGTTATAATTTATGACTTAAACGGCTCTAAATATAGCAGTAACTTCTCCTATTCTTTTAGTTTTTGGAAAGATATCGAAGTCCTCACTGAGAATCCCAAAAGGCTGACGAAAGAGACTTCGTTGTGGCAACAGCGTTACTCGTTGTCGTCTATATCACCGATATTGCAGCAGGTTCATACTGAACAAAATGTAGGATGGGCAGAGTCATTTAATTGCGGATATAATTACGGCTATATTATATACTGTGGAACGGATTTTTCAAGGTAGGATAACTGTAGCAATTTACCCTGAAACAGTAAATTGTTTAGCGGCTCCCATGTGCTGATGATTGCCATTTTCGATATGACTTAGGTTATTGGGATTTTTGAGGATAGATGAATTGAACGATGTTAAATTCCGGCCTTTTAGATATGTTCTAATAGCAGTTGTCCTCAACATAACGCAAAATAAGTATCTTGCCCTCTACTGAGCTCGACAAAAAATCAACAATGCCTCGGACACGACAAACTGACATGTTGTTCTGAATCTATGTAAGTACGTTCCAACACTTTTACCTAGCTCAAATTTTCTTGTACCAAAAATTTAAAAACACATGATATGCCGTCTATTTTGCCATCACTCATTTAAGTCTTTCTTGGAAAACTAAGTAAGAAAGTATATATTTTGATGTTTGAGTCCTTTCTTTTGAAAGGGCATTAACTGTGCTAATTTATATGTAAATGTCTTATTTCGAAAACGCGAATGGCTCTACATGTTGATCGCATATCCTTGAAGCCGGAATAACATATACGATTAAAATTTATATCCACACAGATAAGGCTTCATGGGTAAATTAAAACGCGTTGATATAATTAAATAATGCTAATAAAATGAACGCCGGGAAGCAAATGAACGTTATTTGACTTGGGTCTGGAGAAGACCCAACAAAATCCCTGAAATTGGGAATGACATTCTGATATCCAATTTTATTTTACCATGTTAGTCGTGGTCGCGTCCGCCTCGGTTTTTCAACGGTGCTCTACTTACTGTTTACAAACACCTTCCGAATTCATGCTAGTCAGCTATCTGGACTACAGGCATGGAACACCATGGCCTTCCAAGCCTTTGCGAAATGTCAGCCGACTGCATTATGCAAATGACTAAAAAGCCGAAAAATAACTTGCTGAAGATCCAATTATGCATCTTAACACAGACAAATAACATGTGGTATAGTATAAGCGTCAAACACCTACTAATTTATATGCGGTGCTTAACAAACCAGTGTAAACCAACTAACATTGTTTGTTTACTTGCGCAATTTGGAAGCGTTGGAAAGAACCGAGTGGCCAGGATGCATTTGCGAAGGTTGTAGAGTTGATGGATAATTATAATTATTATAATTAATTATAAGTATTATAGGTATTTAAGATTGTAATTATAATTCATGAATAATTATACTTATATAATTATAATTACATTATTGTAATAATAATTACAATTATTATTTTGTGTAACTAGTCGCCTTGTGATTTTCTTGTATACTCGTTAAAATAAATGCAATGCTGCGTACAATAAGTCAAAAGTGACCGCGCATTTTCACACCACAGAAAATACGCTGGTATTTTGTGCCAAACCAAACCAGACATTCACTGCTGCTCCGAGGTCATGCGAAGTGTCGTAGAACTGACGGGGGATTCTTTTGACCTTAGTATGTCGCCTAAGTTGCATTTGTATGTCTGATTATGGAAATGTCACAATGAACTTTACTGTCACTCTTTGGCCACTTAGTGGAAATTCACAGTGCACCTGTTCGCCTAAAGACAGTAAAGTCAAATATTAGCTTTCAACGTAAAAAAATAAATGTCTTCCGCATTCGCGATAGGACTTTGAAAAATACCCATCGTCACGGCGTTATCTTTACATTTGTCTGACAAGCAAGCGTTTTCTCATGGACGTCGCAATACAGATCTGTCTGGTTCCTCAGCACCGATTTAAGCACTGCTAGACGGAAATTTGTCACTATGATCTGGCACCCCTGGCAGTTAGAGGCTTCCTCAGCTCGGTTCTCAACTCTGTTGACATGGGAAGTCGCAGAGGCAGCTAATTCCACCCTGGGCCCGTGTCCATATGCGTTTGCGCGAATTGATAATTCCTCTAATTTAGGCTCCGGAAATGAGCACGCTGTCTGGGGATTATTAAGGTTCGACTTCATCTGCCCCATTCCTCTCACTTCTTCTGTCGCCAAATTTTCATTCGTTTCATTTTGTACGCGTGGCTGCCTTTCGAGCAAGTCTGGTATACTCTCTTTCGTATTCTAGAGACTTTTTCCGTGGTATTAAGCGTCGTTTTCTTTTTCTTATCTTCTTTTGCATCGGAAGCCACTATTTGACTAATAATAGCAGTTGTCTTATTCGCCACATGATGGTTTTCTGGAGATTCCTTACAGAGGATGGCTTTTGCTCTACTCCGAGTTAACCTCCGCGTAGGTAACACCAGGCGGTCCTCTGAAGAAAGAATCTTGTGTATATGTTCATTCAAATTTATAACTTATTCTTCTAGTTGATGCATCCTGCAGGCTATCGTTTGACAACCATAACATGAATATCCTAGGTGATCTTATGGTTACGAATTAACAAAGCTTTTAGCTGTACAGTTCAGCCATGCGCCAGTATGCAGGGTTAAGCGGAGTAGGTTCTTAATTCTGAGGTCCCCTGTTCGAACTCCAAGTGCTCGTTAATTTGGAACAGTAGTGCAGACTCCAACATTCTGGACAGCTGTTCTATATCCACAAGAATCAACTTCTTTACAAAGAGCATAGGCTTGAGTGTAAAGAAAAGGCTCTTATGCCGATCTTTCGGTAAAAAGTAACTTCAATAGCTGAATGGAAAGGTATGATCGAGAAGATTTCGTGAACAGCAATTTAGACAAATACATCGAGACGATGATGAAACAATGTCCACTTGTGGAAAAGCTACTCAGCCTTTGTAGAAGCTTTGGATATAATGTTCTTCAGACAATACGTCCTGCTGGGCTGCAAGTAGTAGAAACGACGAAGGCCGAAGTCGGAGTTCTGGGAATGTGTTCCAAGAGACTAGTTGAGAGGAAGATATTGATGAGCCAAATTCAAGTCCTAATTCCAGCAGGCTCTAAGATCGTACAGTAAGTCGAAATCTCAAAGTAATTAAATTCCTCAAAGACAAAAAAATTGAAACGAAATTCAAAATCAGACTAGTAAATGCAGAGGCACCATGCCTTCTGAACGGACATTTCACGGGTCTTAAAAGTCTCCTAATTGGAATTTTTTTCAGATCATTTTGTCAAGTATCAAATTTGAAATAGAAGTAGATTTCTGTTAAAAGAATAAAACAATGAATACTCTCATCAATGTTTTCTGTGATGTATATTTGAACCTATACGGTTATTGCAAATCAATGAGAAAATTCACACTAATAAGGCAGTTGTTTTTTACAGAGTGTAGTTTTTGCAGGCATTAGGGTGGACGATCGTTCAAAAGTTAATATTCGGAAGTAACTACATTATCACAGAATTACGATGCATGGTAAAAAATATTGTTACCTTAGTTGGGTTATCTTTCCGAGTCGAAAACGCATTTCAGAAATCCGGTTAACGCTTCATGAGTTAACACATCTACTGCATGTGGAAAATCATTAATTATTCCTCCTTCTGTTAGTGCATGCCGACGTATAATTTTTTCCATGTACTTACCTTTTATCGTTATGTCGCAACTCGACTGCAAATTCTGTAATCATTCTCGCCCGAAAACGAAATATTATCATAAAGGAAGCTCCTGAGTCCACGTCTAAGATTACAGAAGAAAGCGTCAAACATGATCTCAACGTCTTTCGAGCATATTCAAACGCCGTCCTTCAGGACGCAGCTGCGTCGCGTGGACCAGGAAGGCCTCTCAAAATCGTTCTTGAAAATTAAGCCCAGACTTCACTTCTCCCAGAAGAGAAGGTTGCTCTTCATCATTCGCTTTAGGAGTTTTTAAGCTGGATTACGAACCGACAGAAATACACAAGATAAGAGAGCTCTGGGCAGAATTGAAAAGGAAGACAGAAGAGAGAGAAGGGGATGAAAATAAAGAAAGGCAAGATAACGCTGATCAAGCAATCACTCCTGGCTAACCCCCTTTGTAATTAGGATCGGTTCCCTCCGAGAAGATGGGCGCTTACGGTGCTGTATTCGATTGAGCAGAGTCTGTTTAACAAGACGGATGAACTCAGTATTCTGATCGACGAGCACACGCCAGATATCATCGTCTTAACAGAAACCTGGCATTTTAAGGATTTTGAAGACCATGAGGAATCCTTCAGGGTCCACCACTGTTTAGAAGAGACAGGAAAAGCCGAGGAAGAAGGGTCGCTGTCTATGTTAGCTACAATCTGACCGCGGTCCCTGAGCAAAATCTAATAACAACAGCGGAAATGGAATTCTTATATATAACTATCTCCATTAAATACGTCAGGCCGCTGGCGTTTGTAGTTGTTTATCGTCCTCCAAACCAGATTTGAAATACGATAGCCTTCTTTGAAGGGAACTGAACAATAAGTCCTTAATTTCTGAGACTTTAACCTCTTAATATCGCCTGGCAAGCTCGGACGGTTTTGGATCCAACGAACACATTCAAACAACATTTGCTTGAATTTGCAGCAGAAAAACTATTTTTCCAGAATGCAGACTACGAACACGTGTTAGGGAAGCGCAACGTTCGAACTGCCATGACTTGGTGCTTACTCGAGATGAGGAGAGTATTCTGGATATGTAAGATCTCCCGCCAACTGGGGCTACTGATCACAGTGTGATGCTCTTCGAGTGTTCCATGTTCTCCCGACCCGATTCGCTCGGGCAAATTCAAACAAATATCTGAAAGCGGGATTTTTCCTGCATGTGACCGCAAGTCTCAGCAATACCGTGGACAACCACATTCCAGGGAAGAGTTAACGACTAGTGGAGCACGTCCAGCTCATTTTTCAAAAGAATCATTAATCTTTACTCTCCACTCAGACGTAAGAAAACAAGCAAGATAGTCCTGAACACCTGAAGGAACACAAGCAACAGCGAAAAGTGTGTAAATATGAATCTAATAGACTTCGAGGCAACAATGATCCATGCATATTACGAAACTGATTGAAGCATCCTAAATCATCTATAGATACATACGTAATGGCCAGAGCAATCGCGACCCGGTTCAACCGCTGAGATCCCAAAGTGGAGTAATTGAGACCGATTATTACCTTACAGTATCAGCCTTCCCCAGTTTCTTTCAGTCGGTATTCCCTCATCACACAAGTCCTCCTATGACTTACGTAGATCAACGACAACATCCGCCCTCTCCTGCATTGGAAGACAATCTTTTCTTCTCACCCACGCTGATAAGGACCGAACTACTCCGGCTGACGCCTGCCAAATCACCTAGTGCAGACAGAATTCACCCAATTTTCCTCCGATAATGAACGTGCGTACTACCCGAGCCGCTGCCCGTGATATTTCAGAAGTCCATGGAAGAAAGCGAACTGCCGGAAGAATGGAAAACGGCCCATATTTCTCCAATCTATATAAGGAGGATCCATGGTGGAGTCCGAAAATTACCGTTCTACTAGTTTAACCTGCGTTTTGTGCAAGGCCATGGAACGGCTTACTAAAGGACATTTAATGTCGTATCTTGAGCAGAAGAACCTCTTTCGTGCTGACTAGCATAGATTTCATCATTGTCACTGACGTCTTACAAGCAGACTATGCACGCGGGAACGGTGGACAAGGGCCATAGACCGGTGCTGTCCAGTGAATGTCATCTTCCTTGACTTTAAGAAGGCGTTTGATAACGTTCCTCATGGACGACTTTTACGGAAGATTTGGGAGTGTGGAATACAGGGCAATACTTTTAAGTGGACTAAAAGTTTTCTGTCCTGTCGGCTTCAGAGAGTGATTGTTGGTACTACTGCATCCGAATGGATGCCAGTAAAAAGCGACGTTCCACAGACTTCAGTTTTGGGTCCTCTCGTATTCCTCATCTACATAAATGACTGTCCTACAGACCTTGATGTTGTTTTGCGGGGTTTCTGGGTTTGTAATTTCCTTTCAGTATGTTAAAATTGCGTTATTTGTCGTAATATCGTTCAACCGTTCTTAAAAATCAGCAAAGGACACGCATCTGCGTTCTGACCCAGAAATATTTTTGAAGAAGTTCTCGTGACCTCACAATCGTGCATGCACAAGACTATTCGAGTTACATTCCTGCATCAGAACATATAGCAGGTGTGCTCCGTAGTCACTTGTCAGCCTTTTTAAAATTATTTTCCATTTCAGTCAGTCTAGGGCATGGTTTCTGTTGGGTGTATCCTGGGGACTTGTCAATGTACATCCCATCAGTACTGCATTGCAGCTGTTCCGCTGGAAATGCTTCATTGCGGCAGCCACTATCCGTGTCCTTACAAATACTGGCAGACGATTCACAAGCTACATGTGCCTCGTAAGCCTGTGGCATATTTATTGCATGCTTGTGGTAAGTAAGTGCCTTGCGAACTGATTGTTCTCTGTCGGTCGTAATCAGAAGGTTTGATGCCATATTAAATATGGCGAAGTATTTCGTGCGTTAACAGATTTAGCAGACATGTGCTCGAAGTGAGGTTGGTAATGCCGCATTTATTTGAAGCGAACCTTTGTTACGGGAAACGCAGTGTGATCGGGGGTCTGCGAGGATCTCGGTGAATGCGAGTAGCGATCTGCGCCGCGGGTGCATACGTCAATAAATTACATATACAAGTGCTACGTAAAGATTTCAGTAGTATCATAAAAACATTAAATTATGGGCGTTAGTTGCTAGGGCGACAGCGATCGGGTGGCATTGTGCTGCGCACTGCAATGCTGATCCAGGTTACTTCTTAACACTTCAATTGATCGACTGAACCATACTGCTGCCGTTACAAGCCCCAATGGTAAAATCTGAGGCACGGTGTTTTATGGATGGCTATTTCACGGTCTCAAAATATTTCCCAATTAGCAACTTTTTGAAACCGAATTATACCCTTTCTTCGAGTATAAAATTGGATGAAGACTTAATTTTCTATCGAATTAGTATAAGGATGAATTTTAATGCACGTTCTCCATTAAATATAATCGAATATTTAAGGACATAGAAAATCAATGATAAACATTTCTGCTGCTAAAGTGGTCATTTTTTAAAGACTGTGGTCTTTGTATGCAGCATGAAAGATTTTTTTCCGATTTCGTCATCTCAAGGTAACTAAGTTAGTATGTAGATATGCTGCAAGATGGTCACTTTTACAAAGTTTCTTAATTCATGTTTTCGAAACGAAAACACACTCCGGAATATCGGTTGACTTTTCAAGAGTTTACCCACCTACTATATATACAGTAGGTAACCTAACTCCTGAAAGTTATCGAAATTTACGAGTGAATACCAATCAGGCCAATATCCATGGTAACGAGGTAAAAGTTTTACAGAATTAAAAACATGAAAAGAATATTAAAGCCAGTGTTACGTTGTTTACAAATGCCGACTTTTTTCAGAAAAGCGCAATAGTTCGAAAATATCAGAAATCGCTGTAATTTAGTAAACTTCCTATTTAAATGCATGATTTAGATTTCGATTTAGTTTTTAGATTTATAGAATTATTCTCGTACCAGACAACGTAGTAAACATGAAAGTAAAAATGAAATGGCGTTCAATAATAGTGTTTTAGTGAAGTTTTCATCTAAATATCTTTTAATAATTAACTTTATTTCGTATATGGCGGTTTTTCAACAGCCTAAATTCGGGGTATGGATTCCAAAACAGGCTTCCGGGGATTCGTGGTATTCTTGGCCTGTTTGAGTTAAGTGAGATGGGGTTAAACACGAGAAACGGTATTTTGCTCGATTTCACCGATGGAGACTCATAGAAACAAAAGTTTTTATAAGACGATATGCTGCAAGGCTGATGGGTGCCAAATAACTTTAACTACAACTGACAGGCGTGATCTTAAACATACCATTTTGTGTTTGCAAAGAGAACTTTTTTTCCCGTCAATCAATTTACACTTTTGGCTCGTTTTGGATTACGCTGAGTTTCAGATCGGTCCTGGAATACTGCTGAATACTTCACGATTTTCTGTGGTTTCACCTTATCGTCCATAGAAACAGATTTTGAATTACCTGTCTGGTAAAAACTCTAGAATAAGATAATTATTGAAAGCATTTACTGAACTGGTGATTGTTTGGGCGCTCCTATTCACGAACAAGTTTGCTTGCGCTGCGTCTAAAGAGTTGTTTAAACATTAAACTTCATTTTTGAAAAAATATGTGTCCACAGCGAAAATGAGCAAAGAATATGTCTTCGATCAATGCGAAAACTTTCTGGTAAAAGTTGCCTTTCTAAGAAGTGCTTTAATACTGCACTCCGTTGACGGCAACCTGTGTACTTTGCACTTTTGTGCAATGAGGCTTAACGAAAATTTAACGTTTTTGGTCGTGTCTCTTACGTTCCTAAACAATGCGAATATTTCTCAAACGCAAACGTAAGAACATAACTTTTACTATATATTGAGGTCATTTTCGCTGTTTTCGATCACGTTTAGACTCCGTTTTTATATCATGACTCAACGGCAGGTAACTCATATAAATAGTGACATTTTACTGAAACTATACATGTTTTGTTGGTTAAATTTCTAAATAGGCTATTTGTAGAAGCTATAATACACGACAAGTAATGTTTAATCTGTTCACAACTGGAAATGACCATTCGGTGGTGGTCATTCATGTGACATCATGTAGCATTTTCAAAACGCCAAACCAATTTTAGCCCATCTACATTATTACTGCACTTCAGGGCACCAATCGCACAAATATGCTAAACTGACTTTTAAGAACTGATAAAACATCTTGTTTTCGTAAAATATCCTTCGTTTTAGCAATTTGATTTTGGCGGTTAACACTAGACTTAAAATAGATTTGCCAGTACGGCTAAATCTGTGATCAAACTCTCGCGGGTAGATTACTTTCCTTTAATGAAAAACCCTCCCAGATGCACTACCGGAGTCTCGGACAGGAATTAACATACGAAATCGCACGAATATTTTGCAAACTGTATTTTCGCTAAAATGTATTAATATTTTGCTTTACATACTTACGTAAACACAATTTCTGCACAAGAAAGGGACATTTCGTTGGAGGAAGTGGATGACGTCCAGAAGTTTTCGCATCGATTTCCGTTATTAGGTTTTATGAGATAGGTCGCGTACTCTATAAATTTTTACCTATGTACTGGGAGAAATATACGTTGGAGTCAAGGGGGAAGGATTTTCATTGCGTACATTGTCGACTTCGGTTCCGCTGGTCATTGTCAGAATCAGAGAGTAAATGTGCCGACAACAGTTGACATCTGACAGTGCACTTAAAATCGATAAGTGGTGACGCTAGCGCCCGTCAGCGGCCGCTATCTGTGTCATTCTGTCCTGATTGGCACGGGACAGAACACGAACTGAAGATCCCCGCCCTTTTTTGAAAGACCGAGAGCTCCTCGAAGTCATGTCCTCGTTAGGATTGTGCATCAGCCGTCATATCGAGTTGGACGCCGGATACAAAAGTTCCAAGGAGAAATGTAGGAGATTTGCGTTTCCAGTGACGCCTCCTGATTGAGCATCTGTATACAGGTGGATAGTCTCCACTTTAGAACTTCTGAGTGTTGTGCGCCCTCTACTCGATTCATGTGATCAGCACTGCTGACTGCATGATCAAAATCTTCTTCAGGTGCGATGGGTGTGGATGTTTGCACTGCAAACTGGGTCTTTTAGGGATAATGACGCCAGACACATTATTTGTACATTCAGAATTAAAATACGCTAAGCGCGAAAGGATTTGACTGTGGACTACGCGGTAAGGATTCAAGCCAAAAATGCCCTGCAGGCTTACATTCTACTATTATTTGATTTTGTATGAGGACAAGACAGACATATTGAGACTATCAAAATGAGGAAACAATCGGGGTTTGAACGATTGCCAACAGAGTCCATATCCGGACCTTCACTTTGTCAAGCTTTTTTGCATTCCCACTTTCCATAAAAACAGGACTGCTTATGTTTTTCTATGTTTACCTTGCATACATTGAGGTGCCGACCAGTTTTTGATCGGCACGCTGATCAGCTTTGTTGGTCAGTATGCTCAAGCCTACATGTGTTTTCCATTTAGAAACACTCACTAGTCGTCACAGAGTTGTTTTTAGTGGTGGTAAAATGTCTGCGACGATGACTGTCTCATTAATGTCCTGCTTCTCGGTCGCGTCGGGGCAAAAAACTGCGTTGGTTCAAAGCATGCGCAATACTGGCTGATTGAGTCTGCGTAAGGACCTACCCTGTACTCATTTGTACTGCCGCCTATTAGTATAAGCAAACGCCCCACAACCAATAGGCGCCCATCATCCCGGATCTGAGTAATGACAAAGTGATCCCAGTAACAGTGCAGCGGGCGGATCGGATGCGTTCAACAATTTGGGTTTTATAAATGGCTACTCGCGATTTGTGAGTAGTATCCAAATTATAAATTAATTGAAATTCGCGGTGGCGCCGCGCTCTGTGTTTACTGGGTGTTTGGCAGGGATCAGAATTTCTAATAAAAGTATAGTGACGTGGTCATGAAGAATGAGCGGCAAAAATATGGAGGTTTAAATGATCAGCTTGTTAAAAATATTACCAATAGGTCATCAATTCTTCACAATTGTGATATCGCTTCGTCAATAGTTATATTTGTTGCTTCAATGTAAAGGGGCAGTTTGACCTAAAGAGATTTTGTACAACAATCCATCTGTCTGCATAGTATTGTTTTGTTTTTTATGGAAATTTAAACTGTCAATCATGGTTTGACGGTGTACCGACATAGCACACATGTTCGACTAACCCCTTCGTCGTACGCGCTACAGCTGTTTGATTGAATTTTATATAAACTATTTTTGTCGATATGCTGACCATGTATTGGCATGGGCGTAACTCGCCAAGGATGACAAACATGTCATTCCGTGTCTTTATCAGAACTCCTTCTAAGTATCTTATTACCACATGTATAGATGTTTCTCAAAATCAACGATGCTATAAGATCTAATTTTTATCTTTGTTTGCACTCATGCAAAAATTTCTGAGTTTTTTGACTGCAGTCATATTATGCAAGTACAGCTGATTTAAAATCGACATTACTCGCATGCTCGTACCATAATAAGTGATTTCTCAGGCAGCGTCCGTATATAAACAAGCATGCACGAGTTACTTTGAGTTACAGAGATACATGATTGTTGTAAGCCTTTTATATGCGTTTGTGGTTCAATTAGGTTGAGTTATTTACTAGAGGCGAATGTATAAATTGCAACATTTGTGAAATAAAAGTGGGACTATATCCAACACCCCGTAGTTGACCCAATCCTATGATTGCATGTTCATGTGTACTACCAGTACCCTTCATTTCCGTGCGTATGTGAACAGTGTTTATTGTAAATGTGCAGCATATAGTTTAGAAATATGTACACCAGCGGACATGCTCTGGATTACCTGACTGACGGCGTAACTCATGAGTCCGGTCGCATGAATTAAAAGCCAAAATCCTGAACGTTTCCCCATTAGGATGGATTCATAAATTCGGTTGTAAGATCAATCACCATAGATATGTATATGTCACGCCAGGATATCAGACTTCTAATGGTCTTTTATCCCGATAGAAACAAATATGTAGGCGAGGACAGGGAAGTTGTTAAGACGAAGAAAAAGAAGGTGAAAATATGATAACGTGAGCAACAGTGTATTCCTGTTTAAATCCATCATCAGTGACAGCAGAATTTGGCAGCTTTTATTAAAATCTAAAAAAGTATTTTCTCATTCTGATCTTTTATTTTATAAGTGGAACCTGGAAGAGAACTGACAGCAGATTAAGCATCATTAAGCGGTCCGCCGACAGGCATTTTCCCCTATGCTCTGTTGCTTATATGTCAGTTTAGGAATAAATGTACGCTTCAACTTCCTCAAATGCAGTTTACGTATGTTGAGTCTCCAAAGAACATGTCAATAAGAGAGCAAGATTTCGATATCGACACTAATCTACGTGTCTTGACAATCTTTGTCGTAATAAACCTTTTAACTGCTTTATTGGTTATGTTATTACCTTAAGTCTGTCCCCTAAATATCAAGTACCTATTTTATAGCGTACTAACAGATGCCACCGTGTGAAAATGTAGAAATAATTAATAAATCCTCATGTCATTCGACAACTGAGCACAAAAGAACTAATATTCGTAGTAAATATTGATAATTATAATTAAGTTCGAGGATAAGTATGGGAAATGGAAGAGGAAAATACCTTCCTAATCGTTACGTGTTTTGATATGAAGGATGATAATGCGAATACACTTCCTACGATTGTTCCATGGAATACCAGACGACCGCAAAATTAATATATGCAATAAACAAGAAGGATTTTAAAAAAAAACAAGTCATTTAAATTAGGAGATTATCAATGCAACCTGAATGGATGATAACCGTTTCCTTCTTTTGGACGACAGTGATTGCATAGAAATCGCTTTGACACCGACAGTGGTTAACTGTTGTTCATTACTAGCATCCGCTAAAATTTGCTCAAATGAAAACTTAATCAAACTTTGAAGTCCTCTGGTGCTCAGTATTAAATAATACTTTAAGGGCTTGTTTTTGAATCCCGCGTGATTCAGCTGCGTATGCGAGAGGCCTTTGTAGGTTTCTCGTAATTTACTTAAGATATTCAAATCACATCTTCATCAGACAGCTATAGATGACGCCAATCTCCGCGAGCAGGGGACAAATTAGTCAATGTGACCCTTGAACTGGACCAAAAGATTTGGATGTACCAATGAGAACACGGTTCTACTTTACGGCCGAATTTGTGTAATGGGCTTACCCTAGGAATCTTGCATTATGTAGCAATTTTTCTTTGTGAGGGGTTTTGCATGAACCACTTATGCTTAAGTGTTATAGGCCTGTTGACTTAATCGGTCAGTGAATCAAATATGTGGCATCTAATTTGTCGCTTACAAGCACTTCCATTTAAACAAGACATAAAAATTTAACCCGAGAAGTAATGTTCGGATGTTTTTGGTAACTCATCATCAAGCCAATCCAATTGCATAGAAATTGGAATTATAAGACGTTTACAGGGTTTTTTACTGTCTTAGGGGTTACTAAAACGCATCGTTCTCACGCCGCCCGCATGACGAGGTCGGCACGTTATCGTTGTTAGGGGAAGACAGGGCAAAGACATGGGCTGTTTGTGATGTTTGCACGTCCAGAACGTGAAGCACACATCACTGTTATCAAGGGGTTTAGGAGGTGGACGATAACTGTCTGGAGTTGACGTTGTCCGCTGAAGACTGAGTGCCAGTGTTAAAGTCCAGACGGAAAATCTCTGTTTTCGTGAAGTATGCTCCGCAGTTGCTGGAGTTCTCCCTCAACAGCATTAGGAGGGCGGATGCGCCGAACTATGGGTATCAATCTCGAAATCTAACTGTGTCTACAAGTTAGGGGAACGATAGTGTGACAATTAGTACATTATCCCGTCCAGGTTTTCTTTCGGAATACCTTACGCTGAATAGATTTTCCCTCTTTTCTGTGCAGCAATTTATCGAGAAATTCAATTTTATTTCCTGTCTCAAACAGTGCAGCGAACATTAGCGAGGAGTGTGCACTATTAAAATTTTGAACCTGGGCGTCGATTTCGGTAGCGAAACCCACTTGGCAGAAAATGTCGTATGTGTGTAGGTTGTAGACGCCGAGTACGTTAACAGTATGCCGTAACGTCGTCTTCTCTACTTTGCCTATAAAAAACAATTTGCGAAAAACGGAGTAAACGACGAGCCCATCGATACGCTTTTTATCTGCCTCTGTTGTTGGTCATTGCAGGCATACGAGTATTTCGTGTGCGACGTTTATATAGTTCTTTTAAGGGATAATGTAATTGCGTGCTTGGTCTTCCACTTATAAAGATAAATGCGCGTACTACTCGGTATTCAGACATCGAAAAAGTAATGCGTGCCACAGTCATGCAGTTCATGAAGGCATTTCTAGGTGGTCATGATCTCCGGAACCACATCTAAACACGTCATTTTAAGGCTAAGTTTCTTAGCTGTCAGCTAACTTGCGCACTCTTAAAATGACATACGTAAGCAATCTTTTTGAAACAATACTGCATTCTATTGAAGATTGTGTATTGTAAGTTAATAAATAATTGCATATGAGTCTGTCTATGACGGAATCATAAAAAACTCCCGTTTTGGCTGTCAGTATCTCAACCGCTATTGTCCTGTGGGGACATAAGATGTGGATTTCATGTAATTTGCATTAAAAACAGGATTTCACAAGTAGCAGAATTGGCATACAACGTCAAAATCACTAGCAATTCAATCATTAGCAAGCAGCAGCTGAATTTTAACGATTTCGGCAGGCAAGAGCATACTTTTGTCTGCTTAACACCACTCGCTGAAGATATGTCAAGCCTGGTTAAGTCTACGGCGCAGTTTTGGTGATTTTTCAGAGCGCAGTTTGGCACACTGCATCGAGTTCTTTGTCGGTGCGCTTGCAATTCGGTGACATCATTTCACCCATCTCGGGCCATGAAAGTTTTACGCTTTAAAGGAGCTGTCAGTCATCGTCGGCAAAGCAAAAGGTGTGTGAAACTTTTAGCTGCCGAATGCGTCGGCTGTGGGGTCTGCGGCGAGCCCCTTAAATCTCACAGACCACAGGGTGTAGCGGACTTGCAAAGTCTTCGGCCTGGGTATTGAAGTCAAGAACAGGACTTTGTTTTGCGAACCACCCAGCCAGACTTTGATTTGCTCGATTATACTCAGATGGTAAAATCGTAAAGCCAATGTAGTGTTCGTTTTTGAAATATCCCGCTAATGATCCTTTTTGTCTCAAAGCAAACAAGAAACCAATTAGAACAGATGGGATGGACGTTGGTTGGAAAACCCATAACGCGATAAGAAAAGACGTTAATTTACAGTGTACCAACTAACATCTTCCTGTCGTTCTTTAGTATGGATGATTAGGAAGATTTCTGCAAAAACCTATTTCCTTTGTAACGCTATGACAATGCCAAAAAAGTCAACGGCGCTCTCGTTATTATAAAAAACGAGCGCTAAGTTTTAGTAAGAGTTAAACGCTGGGTATTTATAGATAGTTAAGCTTAGGCTGATCCATGCGTCATAAGTTCACTACATACTGATACAATGGGAGGGATCGTTGGTCCTTTTTGGATACATATAACACTTGATATTTACAGCGTTCTCTTCTGACTTAGTTAACAGAGATCCAGTTGGCTATATGGTCATCTACTCGAGATTTAAGGTCTTTTTTTCAGACCGAAGAAGCCTGATCCAGATTCTCTTAGGTCTCCAGGTTGATCTATTAATGCTTTCCTTGGGTCTTCTGAGTGTCCTTGTATCGCCATTATCGCTACTGATGACTATTGTCGTACAGATGTCACCATTTCACATTACGATATATCGGCTCCGATGCAGAAAACGTTACATCAGTATGGCATAGATCAGCCCTCTCACGCAAGTTAGAGACACGCCGTTCAACCCCCGTTGTGTGAAATCCTGGTGTTTGTGTGTATGGGGGGCCAGGTCTTGCTGTGGCGCGCGCAGTCATGGTCAGTCGACCATGACAGCCACCGCGCCCACTACCCACCCCAGTCTGCTGACCGGCTCGGACAGCGACTGGGGTGTGGGAGTGGGAAGGGAGAGTGAGGTCGACGACTCAGCGCACTTTCTCCTCACTATAAACAATCTGACGCGCTTGAAGCTATCACGGTGCGCTAAAAGCCGTGGCTTGGAAGGTTGCCAACTGACGGGGTAACTTGGACCTCCTCCTTGACTGGAGGCGGTCCGAGAGTCAGGCTGCAAGGGCTCATTTTTAATGTGGCCTTTATGGCACTCACACCACAGTGTTGGATCCGAGCCAGGCGTTGGCGGTACGCCTAGGTGCGGCTTCGGTCGTGCCAGCTACCAAATCTCTGTTGTTGGTTGAAATCCTGGTTATTGTTGTGTGAACCAGGGGGTGTGATAAACGCCAAGGTGAGGATCCGTCCGAGCCATCCACCTGCGGCCCCCTCGTTTCCGGTTTTCTGGACTCTGTCTTCACACCGGGCTCGAGCGAGGGAGGATGGGGGAGTATAGGTAGATGCTACGCAAGTCTACCGGCAATATAAACCCCTACGTAAGTCACTGTCCTTGCTCCAACTGCTGCTGCAACTGTGGGACACATGGTGGACATCATCGAAACCGATGGTCAAACTGTCATGGCATAGATCATGAAGACAATTGTCCGTTTAACGGTTTCCAGTCACAGGATCCTGTCCTGCCACTTCAGCTTTAGAACCATGTGGGGATAGATGAGGTGAACGTGATCTAGCCTTCTAGCTCAGTTGGTGTAGGTGGTGGTTTCGGCAGGATTTGACTGCCTTGTACATGTCGACAAAATTGTTAGAACGAAGGCTTTGACTATTCCAGGCCTAGTTTTTGGGAGTCAATCGGACAATTCGTCGTTGGTCTTAATAATTCATTTAATAATTTTAGGTTACAGGATGCCCGTAGAGAGTCCCAGTTATCACACCTGCAATGATCCTATCTTATTTCATTCGAAATAATGAAAACCTTCAAGACTGCTTCTAGGGACTGGTCTCTTCGCTTCTATTGACAATGTGTTTGGGCGCGATGCGCTCCGATCGGCCCGACGATGGGAAAACGTCGCCCTTCGGGGGGCCTCCACGTATTCGCAGATCCGGTTTCTGCACAGGTTTCTCGACAATAATGTGTTGCCTAAATGTGCTTCATACAAGCCTCCGGTTAACACAGATTTAGCGAGACGAGCAGTATTTCAACTTGGCGGAAGGATGATCCGAGTGCTCCTCAAATATTGTCACGCGAGACTTCGCAAGTACCGTCAAAGGATTGACCAAGAAAAGACCAGATGCTGTGAGTTCATGGGTGAGATCGGTACAAATCTGCTCCTGCAGAGGATAGCTGAACAAGCCCGCGAACAGAGAATGATACGCGACGCAGCACTGGAGAACAAATTCCGAAAGCTTCCCTATCCAACGTCGTCCAGAGACGACAAACTGGTACACAACCTGTCGTTAAAGGAGCTGACAAAGGATCAGATGCAGGTTTTAAGGCATGAAGCTTCATTCAACACGACTGACGCCAAACCTGTTAACATGATTGCGGCAGTGGAATCAATCCTTAGACGGAGGCAACGGAGGAGACCAAGAGCCTCATCCGACACCAAGTGTCGTCTCTCCTAATGGCCCACAGGCCGCGGGAAGTGCTTTTCAAGGTCGAACGTGATGCTCTTAGAGAACTCAAAGCCGACAAAGACTTGGGCATCGTGCCAGCGGACAAGGGGCGCTCCACGGTTGTGCTAGACAGGACAGACTGCCTTCAAAAAGCCAAAGGTTTGCTGGAGGACCGCCAGTTCTATGTCCCATGTGCAACGAACCCTGTAAAAGCGCTGACACGCGAAATCAATGCTACGTTGTTGGTCTTGGAGAACGCAGGTGCAATAACACCGACCGACAGACGCATAGGGAGACCCCAGGATACGGTTTTGGCCCGATTCTATGGCCTCCCTAAGGTGCACAAAGACGGCGCTCCTCTCCGACCCATCATGTCGCTCAAAGGTACTCCAACGTACGGACTGGCTAAGTGGCTGTTCCGGCGTCTCAAGTTCCTGACCGCTGAGTCAGACACCACGGTCTCTTCGTCGGCAAAATTCCTGGAGAAACTCAAAGGGGTAAGCCTCCATCCAAATGAGGTCATGGTATCTTTTGATGTTACATCCCTTTTTACTTCGATTTCCCAGAACCTGGCGATCGAGACAATCGAGCTGCTTCTACAAAGCAAATACGATGAAACGTCGAATCCTCTTGGACGCGCCCAAGTACTTCAGCACCTGAAGTTCTGTCTCAAGACGTACTTTACGTTCGACGGGACAATCTACGAACAAGTGAAGAGCACACCAATGGGTTCGCCGATTTCGAGGTTCATCGCCGAGGCGGTCCTACAACGGTTAGAGCCGCTGGTCGTCCAACACCATATACCGAAGTTCTGGGCCCGGTATGTGGATGATACGTTCGTCGTCATCGATTGGGATGAACTGCTGACATTCAAAGAACGTCTGAATGCGGTCCTCCTGGACATACAATTTACGATGGAGGAGGCAGAAAACAACCAGCTGGCCTTCCTGGATCTCCTCGTATGCCGCAAGGAATCTGGTGGACTAAAGATCAAAGTGTTAAGGAAAGCGACAAATACGATACAAGTACTGAACTTCAACGGAAAACACCCAATCAGTCACAAAAGCAGTTGTGTAAGGACGCTCTCTCGGCGTGTCGAAACGCACTGCAGTAAGCCGGAAGAGAAGATTGCATAACTACAATACCTCCGACGGATCCTCAAAGCCAATGTCTACACGGGCAACTTTGTCAACCGGTGCATACGCAAAATGGACGAAAGGCATAATCGCACTGACACCAAAGTTTGGTGAGCGCTTCCATATGTCAAGAACGTTTCGGAAGCTGTTGGCCGCCTTCCCGCACCACTTGGGGTTGCAGTTGCACAAAGGCCGGAGGCAACCATTAGGCGTCAGTTGATGAAACCAAAAGACCCACTGCCACGGCAAGAAACGTCTGGAGTCGTTTATCGGATCTGGTGCAGTTGCGGGCAAAGCAACTACATCGGAGAAACCGGAAGACAACTCCGAACGCAAATGGACGAACACGCTGCAGCAGTGCGGAGAAATGACGCCAGCTCTCAAGTTGCGGCTCATTCGACGGGTTCCGGCCACACATTCAAATTTGACGAGGCCGAAATTCTCGCAAGAGGTGACAACCGCGTGAGTCGGGAGCTGCTTGAGTCATGGTTTACTGGCCCCCAGTCTATTAACAAGTGCAATGATCTTCCCATTCAATACAGCGTGCTGAGACTTCGTCTAGGCGGAGTAATTGGCCACGCGGGCAGCGCACTGGTGAACACTCCTCCCAACACTCGGGGCAGCGCGTCAGATGGTCGAGCAGTCATCACGCCTACATCCAACGCACTTGATAAAATTGCAGCAAGTAACGACGCGAATATTGGCCATCACGCCACGTGCAACGATCCCTGATGAAGGGGAAGGATCCGTGAATATTCATAGGTATGCGGTGGCATGGTTACTGCATCCTATAAATACTGCAGCCGCATGTACATGAACCACCCTTATCTGCTTATGTCTCTGATGATGGATTCGAACAGGAATCCGAAACGTCAGGCTAATTAAGCTCGTGTCCCGGCGATCGTGTCTTCTTCTTCAAGACTGCTTACTGGGACTCGTCACTTTGCTTCTGTTGGCAATACTTCGAATTCTATATTTCTTTAACTTTTTTATCTATTACTTGACATTTTCTGCTAAATCCCACTTTTGTCATGCTTTTTATTTAAATAACTTTCCTAATACTGCTTAACTTATCGTGATGGTTACTCCACCCAAACGGATGGGAAAAAGGACATTCTTTTTGTCAACAGACCGTGTTGACATTGGGATCCAAAAATATTGCTATATTAGTAAAATGCTCACTTCCGAAACTATATAATGTTTCTAAGGTTGGCCGGCGCTGTCTGTGTCAAATACTTCATCATTTGCTCTCAAGCCAACACAGACGATTTTAATATGACTTAAACATTATTAACGTTCAACTATTAATCGATCGGTATGGGATCATGTCAGCCCGTTGCACGTAAATTACAGTGTGTGACCTATCTCATGAAATGTTGGCTGAAATTCTGAAATGCGTTTTCGATTAGGAAGGATTATTTGGTCGCGGTTGTGTAACTGATTATATTAAGGCATAATCTTATAACTTTCTGAACTTGGCAGGATGTCCGCTTTTAAATGCATTTCTTTTCAATCTCCTGTAGAAAGCGTGCTCGGCAAAAAATGGCTGCTCAAGTAGCATGCAATTTTCCCACTGATTTTCGATGCTCTTGGAAATTCAATTATATTTTATAGAAACCACAAACAAAAATATGCCTTCTTTTAGTCAATCAATAGAGAATCACGTCTTCTTTATATTTCATACTTAAGAAAGGAGAATAATTAGGTTTTAAAAAAGTTTCTAATTATGAGACTTTTCAAGACCGCGATATGTCCATTGACATATCATCATACCTGGCCGTTCACCACTGCTCCTCATGAAATGTACAACATGGTGCGCATCCATTGCAATATTTTATGGACCCTGTATGATATCTCTTTAATGGCATAGAAAAATATGGGATTTTCCTTATGCGGAACGCATGCACCTTGTAGAGTGTAATGACTATGCGCTAATGCGACGAATGATCGGCCTCCAAATTATTCGGCAATTAGGAAACTTTTTTAAAACCTAATTATACTCATTCGTTAAGTATAAAATATAAAGAAGAAATGATTGTGCAATAATTTACCGTACTAACAACACAGGTATTAGTTAAAAGCTGACGGATTTCAGCTAAAATATTCATATCAAATTTCGGACCGTGCCTGAAAAGGCCTGTTTCGAAAGAACTACTCCAAGTTCGCGCATTAATTTCCTCGGAAATTAAGCAAGGCAAGAAGAAATGATTCTCTGTTGATTGACTTAAAGAAAGCATATTTTTGTTTGTGGTTTCTATAAAATATATTTGAATTTCCAAGATCATCAAAAATCAATGGGAAAATTGCATGCTACTTAAGTAGCCATTTTTTGCCAAGCACGCTTTGTATAGGAGATTAAAAAGAAGTGCATTTAAAAGCCGACATCCTGCCAAGTCCAAAATGTTATAAGAGCATGCCTTAAGATAATCAGTTACACAACCGCCATTAAGTAATCATTCCTTATCGAAAAAGCATTTCAGAATTTCAGCCAACATTTCATGAGATAGGTCACGCACTGTACATTTATATCGAAGGAGTTAAAATTAACGGAGACCGATCATAGTCAAAAATATTACACAGCGATTCACATCAATCGCATTATGAATTTTTATGGGTCATCTAATAAGGATATTTGATTGACGAATGCACATTGTTGAACTTGGGTGTAGTAGTGTTGTCATGTTCATTTACTACAACTCGCACTGTTTGGGTAGTAGAACGATGATGAATAATCAATGAACCCTACAAATTCCTAAAGATACGATGGCCACGCCCGCATTGATGCGTACGTATGCGCAAGCATAATGTGTGACACATATAATCGGTCCAAATTTAGCACCTCTTCTTGTGTGAACGCAGAGATATTTTCTACTGTGTGCAATTTTATATTCCTTTGTGCAGCCTGCTCGATGTGAATTTAAACATTGCATATCGTGTAGCGAGTGTAAATAAACCTTCTGGATTGATCAATTACTGCGCCATGCACATGCCTCATTCTGGTTGTTATCTCTGTCCATCGGATACAAAACTGAAGTTGGACGTATTTACATATAATCAAATCGATAGCTGGCCATTTAAACGGGTGCCCAACTACAACTTTATTGGCAAGGTTTGGTTTTGCTGCCCCACCTGATCGATATCGCATGGTAAGCTTTCCAAAAATATAGGAAGGTTGAGTAGGCTGAATTTATAACTGTCATATTGTTCGCATCTTCACTTCAATTTTAATCCAGCGAGTAACTCTGCCACGAGGAGAGGAGTGCTTATAAGCCAGTCTGGGTAACGTTCTTTATCAGTTCACGCGCCCTTCCCTGCGCGTACTTCGATCCCTGCTTGCGCCCTCTCCATTATCCTGATCTAACAAGTGGTCAGGTAGACCTGCTAATGGAATTGTTTGGACGGTGTAAGACTCCCTCGGTTCCATAACAACAGCTATGAACTGAGAAGTACCATGCGGTTCCCACAGCGGCCTTCCAGTTGTGATTTTGACCTCCTTATCCTGTACATCCAGCGAATGGCTGTGTCAAGGAGTGTGTGCAAGCCACCTTCTCTCACATCCCCGCGCGTACTTCGAGCTCTTCTTGTGCCCTCTTTCCCTTCCTAATCCAGGGAATGACAATGTTAGACCTTTCAACTAATATTGTTTTCGTAAGCATATCATTTGATATTACTCACATGGAGCTGCAGAAACGATCCTCGCCACTTTGGTAAGGAGCGCTCATCGAACGTTCTTACGGAACTTACTCGTTCTGTTGTGCCTTGCGGGCTCTCTCTCTCTCGAGTCCAACCGGCAGCCGCACAGTGCTACATGATATAGGCAGAATGTTATTACCGACAAAGACAAGGGAGACTGGAATGGCCAGTTCTGGCTTATTAGCCGTCGTCAGCCAGTCATACCCAACCCCGAAGTGTGGAACAACCGAGGCTCAACCTAGCGACCTGTTTGTTAAAAATCAACGTCTCTAACCACTGGGCCACGAGCCAGTTGCCTTGTCGGTCGCGAGTTCGAGCCTCAGGTGTTCCACACTTCGGGGTTGGGTATGACTGACTGACGACGGCTAATAAGCCAGAAATGGCCATCCCAGTCTCCCTTGCCTTCGTCGGTAAGACCATTCTGCCTTGACACTTTATTTGTAAGATAGCTCTTGATTCACAGGTTTTTAAGAAGTACACATCCGTCAAGAATATCTGTATGGACTGATTAAACGGTCTGAGCAGTGAATTAGTTTACATCTGCTTCTTTATACAGGGCTTACTAGGTGGTGTGCGCAAGATACATATTATCCGGAGCGACCACCTATTGGAAAAAACGATGAGAGGCCAGAGATGCCTTTGCTATCATAAAGGACGTTCTGTGATGACTGTATTGCGTGCCACAGGAAGTCAAATACCATCTCATGATCATGAGGGCACCACTGTGCAGGAGCAAATTCGACATCGTCAGCACCTACGTCCTGAATGCGATGAGGGGAAGAATAAGCTCTCTTTTTCCTAATCATATGCTTTTGACATTATATTTAACTGAATCCTTTGAAAGCGAATGGTTAGTCGATGGATCGTGGTTACAAAACTGGAAAAAGACGTAATTGTCTTCCGAATGTAAATAAGGACGAATTTGTTATGCATTTTTTTGCACGATGTATGATTGAATGTCCAAGGGCATCGAAAATCAATGAGAAAAATTTATGCTACGTCGATAGCCATTTTTAAGGAGCGTTGTTTCTGCATGCGGCCGAAAAAGATCGTTCAAAATTCGGCATCCGCAGGTGCCGCATGTTGGAAAATGTTAAAACAGAACTTAAGTGATCTTTCTGAAACGAAAGCTCATTTCAAATGTTTAGTTAACATTTGACGAGTTAGTCCACCTACTATTTAAATGACGACTGGTTAAATTGCGGCCGTTAAAACGCAGGTTATATACCGAAGAACGGTTTTAGGTAAGGTGCGCAGGAGTGATTCGAGCATAGTCTCAGGTGTATTGATATTCAGCAATTTGTTGCGTGTATCACCTGAATTTTATTTTAATAATTATCTCGTTAAATTTTACGTCTGCTCTTTTGCCAGAAAATCAAGACGCACGTGTGCCGTTACCAATAAGCATATTATATTTTCCTATTATTTGTGCAGTATAAATTCCAAAACCGCCCCAAGTGTGCTTCAGACTATGACTTGCAAAAAAGCCTTCGAGGTGAAATCTAGAACACTCAAGAAGCAGTGCTGATTTGTGCTAGAAGGTGCTTTCATGAACGTCGTCGATGGTCAGAAACAAATTGTATCAAATGCAGGCTACTACTTCCTTTCATGAAACACATTGTAAACCGTCTTCGTATGCAACCCAATATCTGTAAAACATATTTCGCTACTATGTTGCAGCCTTTACAAAAGTCAGACGCATTGCAATGTCTTTCAAAAAGAAACGCAATACACACGTGCACCGAAAGGGTGTATTTGGCACCGGTTGGTTCACAGTGGCTGGCTGCGGTACCGTCTCTCAGGTTAATCCAATTTTTTAGGTTTGCAAATTTTCTGGCTAACTCTTTGGTCCAGTTATATGGTAACGGCATGCACTGCGATACACCGAGATGGGCCTAATCAGTAGATACACCTTATTGCTATACTATCTGCATGAACTAAATTGTAACGGCCATGATATGTACTCAAAGTTTGCACAATCGGCACGGCGATGGGGAGAGACTTAATCACTAATGTGTAAATTAAGTGAATGAACTCGTCATACGGAAAGTACACTTGATATAAACGGTTGCAATGAGGCTTGACGGCAGTGTGCTGAATAATTTCGCCAAACAACGCAGAAAGTGCCAAGGTTGTAATGTCAACATGCTGCTGGCCATGTGTTTGTGGAAGCCCATTGACGTGAACTACAATTTGGATTCCGTGGAATGGGCAACATATTTTTTTCCTCGCCGACCACCTCTGTGATATAATTCTTGAAAATCGTGGACAATACACAAACGACCGAAAGAATCATGGTTTGAAGCCATAAATCAGAATGCATGGGTTAGACCTTCATTTTCTGACGACGAAATTTGATTTTCGAATCATGTTATTCTCATGTTTGCTTCTGAGCTGATTTGATGTATTGTCCGGCGGATGTGTGAAGTTTTTTCAATCAGCCGCAACCAGTCTTTGAACGAGTTTTGCGTTCTCAATTATCCGTGAATAAAAGGACAACGTCTCATGAACAGATTTTTAATGCAGCCTTTTTCAGATTTCGGCCCGTACTACCGATAATCGTATGATATAATATGCTCATGAATACGGCAGAAATCACTATAAAGTCCCGGATGCTATATAATTGCTACTAATATCAGCATACTTACTGCCTTCACAGAATAAAAGATATTGATTCAAGGTAATTTTTAGTAACTGTGAACATAAATTAAAACGGCAATTGTATAATGCAGTCCGGGCACCTAGACTTGTTATGCTAAAATAAAATATATTGTTCCATGTTGTGTGAGGTAACTCACTAAAGTTAAGATGATGAACGTTTGCTCGCATTTAATCCCGATCAGAATACTATAAGGCTTTAAACGGTCGTAAAGTTTACTTATTCTTGAAATCCCGTTAGAATTTTATCTTGCCGCCTTACTATCCAAAGTGTTTTCTTAAATTGGAAAGGCGGGATAACAATGGCAGATATTTTGGAAGTTTATTATGTCTAGTAAGTGTTCGCCCTTCGAGCTTAACTCTTCGCGAAGTAGCCGTTCTCCTCCATTATTGCATGAACTTACTGACACGACTAACCGGAAACTGTTCGTTTAAATGATCTTGTGCAACCGCATTTTGACTCCAGTACCGAGGTTAATTACATGTAGGATTTTCTTGAAACTTTGGTTCAGTTCATTTTAACGTATTTAAGGAAGAGTAGGTATTTACATTTGAAATCCTTATTGGTTGCACGCAGAGAAGTATAAGGAGAGATAAGAAAAGAAGTAAAATGATATTCTTAACCCGCACGTTTCTTAAAAACGAAAATGCCAAATCTTCGGACTTATTTTAGTTATATTGACGCGGATGTCGGCATCATTTTCAATTTCTTGTTTTCCTTAAATTACATTGGTAAGGACCTGATATGTTAAGGAGGGTCATTGGTAATATGTACAGACCTCACAAGGTATCCGAGGTCTTGTGTACTGGCCATGTTTTTTGGGTTTAGGGATAGCAGATTCGGAGGGTGTTTTGGAAATCAACAAGTTCTTTTTTTCCATAGCAACGTATATCGTACGTTTAATGCACTCGATAATTTATGGTTTCGTGAAATGTCTTTCTATGGCACATGTACGTGCCACTCCGTGAGCGCAACCTGTTTGCAAGCGTCTGTTCCCCTTTAACGAAAAGCGTTTGCTGGATCTCTTCTGATTAAGGCCGCACCGGCGGTGAACATCATTTAGCCATAGATAGTTACATCCGCAACAATGTTTGCTAATGGCATGCATTCACAAATCTACCTAAAAGTAAATTAAAGTCACTCATGCAAAATTATGATTGGCAATGTGAGAGAAATAAGCTTCATCTTCGGACACATAGCCATCTAGCATTATTACTGAACGTAGTTAGAAGGATTTTGTCGATTCTAAACCGAATACTTACTAGAATGACATAAGATCGCTACGTCGTCCGAAAACCCATACAATAACGTGAATAACTTTTGGACAATATGCTTAATAGTATAAATCCTCAAAAACTAAATAAGGTTAATTGCTCTAATAATGCCACCTTTATACCGCGCTCGGTATAGGGCGAGCGGGCGACAGACTGTTCGTGTACTTTAATGGTGTAATACTTTGCAGTGCGTAGCCCGCAGATCACGTACGAGTGTAATGATGCGCGTTTTCTGATGGTTGGCAGGTCGACTGTACTTTGTTTAGTGAAGACAAATTAATCAGCGGCTTATACTCACGTGTTCTTTGTTCTTAGAAGACGACGGCTACGAGCTTCATAGACAGCAATATTTCACCAATGAAAAGTAGCACGCATACGATGACAGGCGAGTATTGCAGATGGGTGGAACTCGTAATCACTGAACTGCAAGTACGCTGACGGGGACGGTGGTATCGCATGCCAAACTGGAGTCCGCGCAATTTTCAAAAGATGCTCAAATACTCCTATTCGTCCTTTTTGTTATAGGATCCTCTCACCCCGGCAAGATAATATCAAATTTGCTAAAAGCTGCCAAAGGCCTGCAGAAGACGTAACATCACAGAATATCACAGGTTTGCCTTTTAGCTCCATTTTTACGTCATTGGTAGCTGACAGGTTTGCCTTTCTAATGGTTTGACAAAATAGTGTCTGAATATGACCAAAATAGTAAATCATGCGAATCTCAGCCTCAGAAGTTCCTTCACTGATGGTTGAAACCTAAATATTAATTAATATAATCGGAGTTGATGTCGGAATCGACGGTGCGTCGGATGTAATAACTGGATTGAATGAGTGAGAATGCTTAATTTTGCGGTTTCAAGCATACTAAAGCAGTGAGACGTATGAGATGCTTTAAGAAACTACGAACCATAAATGCAATGTGCTGTGGATCATTAAAAAGGGATAGGCATGATGCCGTTGGAAGTGACAATGCAAATCTTAGAAAATCTCACAATTAAAGGCGAGGTTAACACCAAACAGCACTCTGTTTTCGAGGACAGTGTCTGGAGACCACACGAACGGCTAATAAATTTGTAAAATAACGTATATTTTGTGAGTGGTGTCTAAGAAAATATATCTGAATTTGTGAACTATCGAAAACCAATGCGAAAAATACCTGCCAATGAAATAAACACCTTTTACCGAGTGCAGTTTTTAAAGGAGATCGAAGGGAAATGCATTCGCATTATAAGCAATATCACAACTCAACCTAACTAATCCTTTCTAACTGAAAAACCGTTTAAAAAATTCAGCTAACTTTTCATGAACTCGGTCTCTCACAGCGTACACATACTTTGCGTACATATACATAGGTGCACATGCATATCGTTTTTACACAAATGCCGAAGGAAGAAGATTTTGCCAAAATCTGTCCAAATAAAACCTGCCATTAGAACTACTCAAGGATATCAAATTGCATTACGTTGCGGCCAAAATATGCTTGGAGCCTTTATATCCAGTGCTCACTTCAGACTTCAGAAATGCCAAGCTTCTAAAGAACAGCATGCGCAATTCTGCCGAAATAATCTCTCTTTAGAAGTAGTTGAATCTCTAAACGAAACGATTGCCTGCGTTTCCAACATCGAAAGACAGAAAAAAAGAAGTATCTTAGACAAAAAATGGATGGCCATCTCTCAGCGAATTCCTACAAACCAAACTTGCTCGACGAAGGTAGTGAACCTATCAGCAACAAAACTTACAACGACCGAAGAAAATGTACTTTCTATCGGAATGAAATATAATCCATCCGATGCGAAAGACCTAAACTTCCTTGCAAACTTGGAGCCTATAAAATTAGCAGAAAATCTTACGGACGATGAAGGTTTCACAATCCGGAATAGCACTGTACATGCCTTTAAGAACCGAAATCCATTTTCGGTACCATCACAAGAGGAAAGGAAAGCACTTAAAGCATTAAAAAGTGACAAAAGCATTGTCTTACTTCCTGCGGACAAAGGTGGGTCAACTGCAATTTTAAACAAAGCAGACTACAAAGAAAAGATGTTAGTATTATTAAAGGATAGATCAAAATCCAAACCTCTTACCACGGACCCTAATAAAGCGCAGAATACGGCCACTAAAAAAGTTCTAAAATGTCTTACAGGAAAGAAACAAATATCAGGAGATATTGCCAAATCCTTACGACAAACTGAATCAGTCATTGCTAAGATCTATGGACTACCCAAGATTCACAAACCTGAAGTACCACTGCGACCAATAGTATCGTTAATCGGTGCACCTAATTACAAGATTTCTAAATGGCTATTCCACAAACTCTATCCGTTGACAAAGGATTGTGAAACATCAATCAATAATTCAGCAGAAATTCTGGACAAATTGCAAGGACTGAGAATCGCAGCAGATTAAATAATGGTATCCTTCGATGTCGTATCTCTGTTCACCTCAATACCATTGGATTTAGCAAGACAATGTACAGAGGAACTTCTCCAGTACTACGACATGGATATCCCTGCATCTGCTTTACTTGAACTCTTAGACCTTTGTCTAGAAACGAACTTTTCATTTGCGCAGGACTACTATCAACAACTGAAGGGAGCCCCTATGAGATCACCCATCTCTGATTTTCTGGCAGAAGTCACGATGCAGAAATTAGAGGCCATCGCCTTACCACTAGTTAACCCCAAATTATGGGTACGATATGTTGATGATACGTTAGTCATTGTTAAAAGTGATCAACTGGCAATACTCCACAATATTATTAACTCAACACTTCCAGGAATCACATTCACACTCGAGAAAGAGGCTGACAACAAACTCCCTTTTCTTGATGTCCTCGTACAGAGAAAGCCTGACGGGAAATTTCACACTTCGGTTTACCGCAAAGAAACCTACGCGGAAGTTCTTTTGCATTACGAGAGCAATTACCCGATCTCTCACAAACGGAGTGCCGTGAAAGTCTCCTTAACCGAGCAAGAACCCACTGCTCTGACAACGAAACACGTCAAACAGAACTGAATTATTTGTTCAAACTATTTTCCCATAATGGGTATCCTAGATATTTTGTACACCGATGCATGCGACGACAGGAGTTAAAAGAAAAAGAGAAGGAACTAGATTGTTCCGATCAGGCGCCCAAACCTAAAACCTGGCGAACACTTCCATACACTAAGAATGTGTCTGAACTAGTTGAAAGACACCTGAGGAAGCACCAGATACATGTGGCGCACAAACCGACGACTACACTTCGTAACCAGCTTGTACACCCTAAGGATAGGGTTGGCTATTTAGATAAGAAGGTAGTCGTCTATAAGATACCATGCAACACCTGTAATGCGGTTTACTGTGGCCAAACCGGGAAATCGGCCTCTACACGAATACACGAACATCAGTTGGCCGTAAAAAGGCGAGACTACTTGTCCCAAGTTGCCATGCATACTTTAGAAACCGGACACAAATTCGCCTGGGAAAGGGCCCGCATTGTAGGTGTCTGTTCATCTAAAAAGGGCCGTGAATTTTTGGAGGCCATCCATTCTGATAACGCATGCCTCAATAGACACGTAGAATTGGATACGGTGTACAACAGCCTCAAGGAAAAGTGGAAAAGGCATTTGCCAATCAGAGTAAGACACCAGCAGGAATGACAAGGCAAACTCGATTTTTCGGCATGTTTAAATTTGACTGTTTTGCACATTTATTCCACGTCTGAAGACGACTTGGGGAACCAAGATCGGAAATTTATAATAAACCTTGTTAATCTTTCCCAAAGAGCTTATTTCTTTCGAAATATGATTCTTGGGATGCCTGTTTTCAAATTCATACCTATACATATATATGTATATGCATATATATGTATGTATATATGTATATGTATGTATATGTATATATGTATATACATGTATATGAGAAGATAAGGCGATCACAAGAACCATGGATTTATTTGCCTGACGTTTCGAAAGCAAACAAGCTTCCATCATCGGAGGTGGGTTGCGTACTGCACGTCACAGTATCTAAGGGTTTTTCTTTCGTGCTGGCGTGTCACTGACTTCCAGCGCGCTGCATCACACGGTATGGCGATGGTTGTCATGGCGACATCGGTTTCTCCTCATCCTTTGTCGGGTGTGGGGAGGGGGGCGGTGCCGGGGTGACAGCGGCCATTGCTCTTGTTTGTATTGTCCGTTGTCCGCCCTCGACGCATCTCGCCTTCCTGCCCCGTTCGCACCTGCCCGTATCCGCGTGGACGGTGGTTGTCATGCCACTGTTGACGTCGGCCTGGGGGGTCCTGTCGCTGTCGGGGGATCTCGTCTCGCTGTCCCGTTCACACCTGCCCGTAGCCGTGTTCACGGTGGTTGTCATGCCAGGGTTGACGTCGGGCTGGGGGGGTTTGTCACTGTCGGGCGTTCTCATCGAGTGCTGGCGTCTGTCCGCGTTCGGACCCAGAAGGCGGTCTCCTGGGTTTGCGTTCGCCGCCGGTTGTCCCCCGGTTTCGTCCGTTCCCGGTGCCTGTCTATGCCCGTCCACGTTCCCGCTTGGTCCGGGTTTGATTACTGCCGTCTCTGGCCTGACGAACCGTCAGTAGCCCTGCCTATTGAACTTCACCCGTAGGGTTTGGTAGGCAGCCGGCAGAGTTACGCATCGGTTGATTGAGGTAGTTGTGGTGTGCCAGGCTTCGAGTGTCTCCCTGACCGTTTGATAGCTCCTTTGGCCCAAGACTTCGGCGTCTTGGAAGGCGAAGGCGTGGCCAAAAGCTGCGCAATGTTCTGCCACCAACGAGAGCTGATCCATTCTTCCTACCGCTCTTGCGTGCTCGTCCATGCGGGTCTGCAATCTCTTCCCGGTTTCTCCAACGTAGTTTGCCTCGCAGGAACTACACGGGATCCGGTAGACGACGTTGGCAGTTTCGCCTCGTAGCAGAGGCGTTTTTGGTCTCATGACCAAACGTCTAATTGTCGCTTCGGGTTTGTGGGCGATGCCGATACCCAATGGTTGCAAGATACGAGCAACTGCCTCGGAAACGTTCGCAATATATGGCAGCGCTCGCCAGACTTTCGGCTGATTTGCCGCTGACTTTACGGTTGCTCTGGACTGTCTGCTGCGTTCTATGAAGCTGCGGGGGTAACCGTTGGAGGTGAACATCCGCTGTAGATAGTGGAGTTCGGCTACCTTGTCGGTCGGTTCGCTGCAGTGAGTGTCAACTCTCCTGTAGAGAGATCGAACACAGCTTCGTTTGTGACACAGCGGGTGATTGCTGTGGTAGGACAGGATTTGGCGAGTGTTAGTGGCCTTCCTGTAGACCGTGATATTCAGGCTCCCGTTGACCTTGCGATGGACCAGAACGTCTAGAAACGCGATCTGATTGTTGTTCTCTGTCCTTATGGTGAATTGAATATCGGGAAGAACAGAGTTCAGTAGCGCGTGGAAATTCGAGACCATTTCCCGTTTGAGAACGACGAAAGTGTCGTCCACATACCGCGCCAAAAATTTTGGCTTATATGTTGCGAACACTAACGTCTCCAACTTTTGAAGAGCAGCTTCAGCGATGAAACCGGATAGTGGTGAGCCCATCGGCGTACCTTTGATTTGTTCGTACACAGTCCCTTCAAATGTGAAGAACGTTTGGAGACAGTATTTAAGCAGCTGCACCAGGTGCCCCCTCCTAGGGGTATTGTTTGCCTCCATGTATATATATGTATATGTGTATGTGTGTATGTATGTGTATGTGCCCTCTGGGGTGTAGGGGTGTCAGCGGTGGGTCCACGTGGTGGTCGTAGTGGTCGCTCACCTGCTTGCAGGTGAGACTACGCCTAGCGTCCATTTGCTGGCACCTAACTCTCACCTGTGGCTCCACGTAGCTGGGCCCTGCCCAGCGGCCACACCCCGGGCAACCGTCTCGACCGGCGGGCTAAACCAGGTGAGGGTATCCGTGCGTGCACCTGCACGCGCGGTACTGCGGTCTGCGCTGGCCGGATGGATCTTCGCGTCGACATCGTCGAGACGAGGCTCTGCCTGGACCATCGTAGGCGGCCACCAGGTAAGTTTCCCCTCAGGTAAGTGCGCTTGCTTTGTTTCTTCCTTTTGTTTGTTGAAGTTCCGCGTCGTACGCTGCGCTTGCTGCCTGCCCTTTATATGCTAGTCTGTCTGTTAATAGCTAAACGACACCCTCGATGCCTGCTGCGATTGTCTGTCCGTCAGTCTATGCCACTCTCTACTAATAGCTAGGTGTTACGGTGCCTGACTTTGTGTGGTGCCCTCACTTTGTCTCTGACTGGTGACTGTGTCCGCTTGTCCACTCTAGTTCTAAGTCCCATAGCGTTAGGTAGTGTGTATGCTCTCTCCTACTTCACTCCATCACATCATCACCTCACCACCAAGGTCCCAGGCTAATTCGGGTCGTTCTCTCACTAACAAAAAGTCGTGGCCCATAGTGGAGTCCGGCAGCCGTCTGGGATAACCGGGCAGCCCTGTTCAGGGATGCGTTGCCTGCCCCCGCGAGGGGGAGGGGGCTAGAAAAGGTGCCCTAAAGATCGCTGGGAACCACGCTGTCTGTAGGCTGGCCGTGGCCGCAGACAAAAAACACACGGTCGAAACAGCCAAAACCGAAACAACAACAACAACAATCACTCTCTATCTCTTCCAGCCTATTCTTCTTCTTCGTCTCCTACTCCTACTTTTCGCCGCCGCAGTCGCCAGACTGGCAGGGTGAGCCCGCTCACTCTGGCAGCCTGGAATGTTCGTTCCCTTTTAGACAATCCGAGGAGCAACCGACCGGAACGGAGGACGGCGCTAGTGGCACGAGAACTGGCGCGCTACAAGGTGGACATCGCCGCACTCAGCGAGACCCGATTCTCCGAACAAGGCCAACTGGAGGAGGTGGGTGCCGGCTACACCTTCTTCTGGAGTGGTCGACCCAAGGCAGAGCGACGAGACGCGGGTGTCGCCTTCGCCATCCGGAACGACATCGTGGGACGACTACCCTGTTTGCCGCAGGGTATCAACGATCGCCTGATGAGCCTCCGTCTGCCTCTGCGGGGTGGGGGCAAATTCGCCACAATCATCAGCGCCTACGCTCCGCCGATGAGCAGCCCCGACGCCGCCGCAAGAGACAAGTTCAACGAGGACCTGCACGCTCTTTTGGCGACTGTGTCGAAGGCGGACAAGTTGATTGTCCTTGGTGACTTCAACGCCCGCGTCGGCACAGACCATACTGCCTGGAGGGGAGTGCTGGGTCCTCACGGTCTCCGCGGCTCCAACGACAACGGCCTCCTGCTCCTCCGCACCTGCGCAGAACACCGCCTCATCCTGACGAACATGCTCTTCTGTCTGCCGGAGCGAGAGAAGGCCACCTGGAGGCATCCTCGGTCGCGTCAGTGGCACCTGCTGGACTATGTCCTCGTCCGGAGGCGAGATCAGCGGGACGTGCTGGTGACGAAGGCGATCGCAGCTGCTGACGGGTGGACCGACCATCGCCTCGTCATCTCGAAGATGCGTATTCACCTACAGCCTCGCAGGAGACCACAAGGTAAGCGACCCCCAGGTAAGCTGAATGTTGCTTTGTCGTCTTTGCCTGCTCACCGTCTCCATTTCAGCAATGAGCTAGCTCAACGGCTAGACAATCTTCCTATCCCTGCCGCCGCCGACGACGCCGCCGCCGCCGCTGCCGAGAACGCCTCCGTGGAGAACCGCTGGTGTCAACTGCGTGACACAGTCCAATCGACGGCGCTCGCCGTCCTCGGTCGCGCTCCCCGCCAACACCAGGACTGGTTCGACGACAACGACGCCGCCATCAGCAATCTGCTTGCCGAGAAGAACCGCCTACACAAAGCCTACGTAGATCATCCCACTGAGGACAACAAAGCTGCCCTTTACCGCAGTCGCCGACAGCTTCAGCAACGACTGCGCGAGATGCAGGACGCCTGGACTGCTCGCAAAGCTGAGGAGATCCAAGGCTATGCGGACCGCAACGAATGGAAGAACTTCTTCTCCGCGATCAAAGTTGTCTACGGTCCGCCGACAAAGGGCACTGCTCCTCTCCTCAGTGCCGACGGCAGCACTCTCCTGACTGAGAAGACGCAAATCCTACAGCGATGGGCCGAGCACTTCCGAGGCGTCCTCAACCGCCCTTCCGTCATCTCCGACGCCGCCATCGCCCGCTTGCCGCAAGTGGTGACCAACGCGGACCTCGACCTCCCGCCATCTCTCCAGGAAACCATCAGGGCCGTGCAGCAACTCTCCAGCGGGAAAGCACCCGGATCGGACGCAATCCCTGCTGAGGTCTACAAGCACGGAGGTCCCCTACTGATGGATCACCTGACTGCGCTCTTCCAGGAGATGTGGCGTCAAGGTGAAGTCCCGCAAGATTTCAAGGACGCAACTATCGTGCACCTTTACAAGCGAAAAGGGAATCGCCAAGTCTGCGACAACCACCGCGGCATCTCCCTATTTAACATCGCCGGGAAGATCTTCGCTCACATCCTTCTCAACCGCCTCAACAGCCATCTGGAACAGGGCCTTCTGCCGGAAAGCCAATGCGGCTTCCGTCGTCATCGTGGGACCACGGATATGATCTTCGCCGCCCGCCAACTCCAGGAGAAGTGCCAGGAGATGCGGACCCACCTGTACTCTACATTCGTGGACCTGACGAAAGCCTTCGACACGGTGAATCGTGAAGGACTGTGGAAGATCATGCAGAAGTTCGGCTGTCCGGAGCGATTCACTCAGATGGTGCGTCAGCTGCACGACGGTATGATGGCGCGAGTCACGGACAACGGAGCTGTCTCAGAGGCATTCGCAGTGACCAACGGAGTGAAGCGGGGATGCGTGCTGGCACCAACCCTCTTCAGTCTTATGTTCTCTGCCGTGCTGATGGACGCCTACCGCGACGAACGCCCTGGAATCTGCATCGCCTACAGAACGGACGGTCATCTCCTGAATCACCGGCGCATGAACTTCCAATCGCGTGTATCCACAGCCACCGTGCACGAACTCCTCTTCGCCGACGACTGCGCCCTGAACACCACCTCGGAAGAGGAGATGCAACGCAGCATGGACCTATTCTCCGCCGCCTGCGAGAACTTTGGGCTGGTTATCAACACGCAGAAGACGGTGGTGATGCATCAGCCGCTACCCAACTCAGCCACAGGCCCCAACGCGCCGCCGCAAATCAGCGTGAACGGAAATCAACTGCAAGTGGTGGAGAACTTCCCGTATCTGGGCAGTACCCTCTCCCGCAACACCAAGATTGATGACGAAGTCGCCAACAGGATCTCGAAAGCCAGTCAAGCCTTCGAACGCCTCCGAAGCACAGTTTGGAATCGCCACGGTCTCCAACTGCGCACGAAACTGAAGATGTACAAGGCCGTCATCCTGCCGACGTTACTGTACGGAGCAGAGACATGGACGGTGTACACGAGGCAGGCACGCCGACTAAACCACTTCCACCTCAGTTGTCTCCGTCGCATCCTGAGGCTAAACTGGCAGGATCGAATCCCCGACACGGAAGTACTGGAACGAACGGGAATCCTCAGCATCTACGCCATACTGAAACAAATGCAGCTGCGCTGGAGCGGCCACCTGGTGCGCATGGACGATGAGCGACTACCCAAACGACTCTTCTACGGAGACGTCGCGACGGGTTCTCGTCGTCAAGGAGGCCAAATTCGCCGTTACAAGGATACCTTGAAGTCCTCCCTGAAGCGCCTGCAAATCAACCCGACCAACTGGGAAGAGCTCGCTCGCGATCGTCCGACATGGAGGAGAACAGTGAAGACGGGCGCTGCTGTCTATGAAGCCAACCGAATCGCCGCCGCCAAAGTGAAACGCGAAGCCCGCAAATCACAACTTCGCCCAGTCCGCAACGCCGCCGCACAACCTCTCCCTACGTGTCCTCGATGCCACCGGACATTCCGGGCACGAATCGGACTTGTTGGACATCTTCGGATCAACTGCACCTCTCGAACTGCTCCAGCCATCGTCCCCCCGCCCGCCTCTTCCTCGTCATCTCTTCCGCCAACTAACTCTGACACTCCTTCTGCATCACCACTTCCATCCTCCTCCTTCTCCTCCACTGCCCCAGCGGTGGCCGTTCAGACTGCCGTCTCACACATCACCAACCCCAACACAACAACCGACATCACCTCTCCCACCTCTCCCGATACCGCTGATGAGGTTCAGGATTACACCTGCCCTCACTGTGACCGCAACTTCACCTCACACATCGGCCTGGTCGGTCACTTGCGAATCCATCGCACAGAGACTGGCGAACCAGTGTCTGGAGCACCAACCTACACCCACCGCACTCGCCTCCACTGCCCACACTGCCCTCGCACCTTCCGGCATCGCATGGGCCTATTCGGCCACATGTGCATCCACGAAAGCGGAATTGACCGCAGCCTTGACACACCCACCCCGCCGAGCCCCACTCCCAATCCACCACCTTGTGTACCCACTAACCACTCCCCAACCGACATCGACGCCACCGACATCGACGCCACCGACATCGACGCCACCGACATTACCACCTCCCACTCCTCCCCTTCCTCCTCTTCCTCCATTACTTCCACAACGACGACCGCTTCGGCGTCTGTCGCCCACTGCCTCCCCACAGCCGAACCTGACACAACAACAGGCACAACCCCTGCAACCTCCATCATCAGACGTGAGGGCCAGGACTACATCTGCCCTCACTGCGATCGCACCTTCACTTCACGCATCGGCCTGGTCGGACACTTGCGAATCCATCGCACAGAGACTGGCGAACCAGTGCCTGGAGCACCAACCTACACTCACCGCATTCGCCTCCACTGCCCACACTGCCCTCGCACCTTCAGGCATCGCATGGGTCTATTCGGCCACATGCGCATCCACGACGACCTGCGGTAGACAACCGCCGGTCACACCACACATTCCTCACTCCCTACCTCCTAACACCATCACCCCACCAGACATCAACCCTCACACACCTCATGCACTCAACTGCCGCCTCCCACGCAAGTGGGAAGTGTGCATCTCGACTCGGTCCCCATGCGGTTCGGCTGCACGGGTGACTTGTGTCCAAGACTATCCCGACACGTCAAGTGTCGTGGATAGGAAGGTTGCTGATTGAGGCACGCTCTCGGTTCACGCAGTCCGTCACGTTGTGTGTGTGTTGTGTGGAGTGGCGGACTGGTGGGCTGGGGACGGGCTGCAACAGCACCTTCCACGGCACTCTCACGCAAGTGAGAGACACGCCGTTCAACCCCCGCTGTGTGAAATCCTGGTGTTTGTGTGTATGGGGGGCCAGGTCGTGCTGTGGCGCGCGCAGGCATGGTCAGTCGACCATGTCAGCCACCGCGCCCACTACCCACCCCAGTCTACTGACCGGCTCGGACAGTGGCTGGGGTGTGGGAATGGGAAGGGAGAGTGAGCTCAACGACTCAGCGCATTTTCCTCACTATAATCAATCTGACGCGCTTGAAGCTATCACGGTGCGCTAAAAGCCGTGGCTTGGAAGGTTGCCAACTGACGGGGCACCTTGGACCTCCTCCTTCACTGGAGGTGGTCTGAGAGTCAGGCTGCAATGGCTCCTTTTTAATGTGGCTTTTATGGCATTCCCACCACAGTGTGGGATCCGAGCCAGGCGTTGGCGGCACGCCCAGGTGCGGCTTCGGCCGTGCCAGCCTCCAAATCTCTGTTGTGTTGGTTGCAATCCTGGTTATTGTTGTGTGAACCAGGGGGTGTGGTGGAACGCCAAGGTGAGGATCCGTCCGAGCCATCCACCTGCGGCCTCCCTCGTCTCCGGTCTTCTTGACTCTGTCTTGACACCGGGCCCAGGCGGGGGAGGAGGAGAGAGTGTAGGTAGATGCAGCGCAAGTCTACCCGCACTATAAACCCCTGCGCAAGTAACCATCCCTGCTCCCACCGCAGCTGCAGCTGTGGGGCACACGGTGGACATCGTCGAAATCGACGGTCGAACTGTCGTATGTGCCCTCTGAACGGGCCACGTGTTGGATGCGCTGGACCAACACGGGGGCCACATCGGACACTGGCAGGCGTTATCTGTGCGCAAAAACAAATGCCAACATTATTGGGTTGCGCTGGCGGAGCCTGTTGTCGGCTTTAGTCGCACAACTGGACCACTGTCACCACCCCATTATTTTGTGGCCAAAATCCTGGTCATTTGTGTGTGGACCAGGGGGTGCGGAGTGGAGCGCCAAAGCGAGGATCCGTCCGAGCCATCCACCTGCGGCCTCCCCCATCTCCGGTCTTCTTGACTTGGTCTTGACACCGGGCTCAGGCGGGGGAGGAGGAGGAGAGAGTATAGGTAGATGCTACGCAAGTCTACTAGCACTATAAACCCCTGCGTAAGTCACCGTCCCTGCTCCCACAATGCAGTCTGTGGGGCACACGGTGGACATCGTCGAACTGTCTTATGTTTGTGTATGTATGTATGTGTATGTGTGTGTATGTGTATGTGTATGTATGTATGTATGTGTATGTATGTGTATATATATATGTATATGTCGAAGTCGAATGTGTGCTTTGGGAAAGGAAGTTTATTGTGCAAATTTTTGACGCCGGTTCCCCGAGTCGTCGTCAGGCACAGACGGAAAGCAAATGCGCCAACACAGCTAACATCTTAAGTGCACGTAAAAAAATCTCTAATCGCCTGACGCTCACGCCAGTAAGCGGCCGTCGTGTTTGTCAGTCCGTTCTAATTGGTCCCCGCCTCTTCCATCTCTCCTTGAGATTTCTGTACGCGGCATCCAACTCGATGTGCGTGTTGATGCATGATTCGTCTGAGTGCATGGCCTCAAGGAACTCTCGGCCTTTCTTTGAGGGGCACACAGCGACAATGCGAGTTTTTTCCCAAGCGAAAGTGTGTCCAGTGTCCAGGGTGTGCATGGCCACTTGAGATAGATGGTCTCGCCTCTTCACTGCCAACTGGTGTTAGTGGATGCGTGTAGAGGCGCGTTTTCCAGTCTGGCCACAATAGACGGCATCAAATGCTTCACAAGGGATCTTGTAAATGACTTCTTTTTTGTCCAAATAGGTAACCTTATCTTTAGGGTTCACGAGCTGAGTGCGCAGAGTAGTCGTCGGTCTGTGCGCCACCTGAATTTGGTGCTTCCTTAAGTGTCTTTCAACGAGTTCGGACACATTTTTAATGTAAGGAAGTGTTCGCCAAGTTTTCGGTTCGGCCGTCTGATTTGGGCTACCTGGCTCCTTTCTCTCCGACTCTTTCTGCCTCATGCATCGGCTCACAAAATCTCTAGGGTACCCATTCCGCGAAAACAATTCACACAAGAATTTTAGTTCGTCTTGATAACCTTCTTCATCAGAGCAATGTGTTTTTGCTCGATTAAGCAGACTTTTGACAGCACCCCGTTTGTGATAAATTGGCTGATTGCTCTCGTAAGGTAGAATGATTTCCGCGTAAGTGTCTTTAAGGTAAACTGACGTACGTAGTGTTCCGTCAGTCTTTCGTTGTACGAGAACATCCAGGAAAGGCAGTTAACTGTCGACTTCCTTTTCGAGTGTGAACGTAATCCCCGGAATCGTCGAGTTTATATTGTTGTGGAGGGCTTTCAATTGCTCTTTTTTAACGATAACAAACGTTTCATCGACATATCACAGCCACAACTTAGGTTTAATTGACGGAAGAGCCGTAGTCTCCACATTCTGCATTTTGACTTCGGCGAGAAAACCAGAAATTGGGGACCAATATATGTATATATGTATATATATATATATATATATATATATATATATATATGTATACATATACGTATACATATATACATATATCACATATTTTCATATGTGATTTTGAGTGTGATCACCGCTTCAAATGGGAGGGGACGGAAGCAATCGCCAACGTCAAAACTAAACAGAAGCCACAATTTTTAAAAGCTTGGCACTCCAACAACAATAGCATCAACTGCCAAGTCGACCTGGATGACCATTACGAAGGTTTGCGTTCACGGCTCATGGACTTGCGCCCATCGTAAGACGCCAGCCGCTAGTGCGGGTTCGACCATGTAGAATATCACGGATTTCCTACTTTCTCGAAAGAGTGAACCACAACTGGAACTCTTAAAACCTTCCGACGCCAACCTAAACGCATCATTCCCCTAAGCGCATAGACGTCTGTAATTTCGATGAATTCCCCTCTATTCCTCTGTGCGATTATCCCTCGCCACACTATTTACTTCGTCTAAAGACGGGCTGGCGCAAACGATATGACAGTTTTCGAGTGCATAACGAACCTTTTTATTTTATTTAATATATATCTCCTCTTGTTCCCATATACATGCAGAATGGTATTACCGACAAAGACAAGAGGGATAAAAATGGCCATTTCTGGCTTATCAGTCGTCGTCAGCCAGTCATACCCAATCCCGAAGTGTGGAACACCCGAGGCTCGAACTCGCGACCTGTTTGTTAGAAGTCCACGTCTCTAACCACTGGGCCACGAGCTTGGTGCCTTGTCGGTTTTCGATCGGGAATATACAATGATAGGGGCACTCATCGATCGTTCGTATAGAACTCACTCGTGCCGATGTGCCTTACGGGCTCTCTCTCTCCATTCCTTTGGTCGGTAATACCATTCTGCCTATACCATGCACCGCTGTGCGGCTGCTGGTTGGGCTCGAGAGAGAGCCCGCAAGGCAAAACGGAACGAGAAAATTCCGTAAGAACGGTCAGTGATCGCCCCCCACCATTATATATACATATGATATGACAAATGGGCGCACATGTCGTACATGTCGTGTGTCGTTTTAATGCTTAAAATTTGCAAAGGGCCACATAGTGACCCGAAGCATATTTTGATAACATATCTCAGCCAAAACCGAGCGAACGTGAAGTGGTCATTTCTGGCTTATTGGCCGTCACTTATCACTCAAGCACAACCGCTGGTGTATATTGCCTGAGATTTAAACCCGGAACCTTTACTCGCTGACAGCAACATTCTGCCATTGAGTCATGGCCCTGTTTTCCCGTCATTTGTGACCGGGAATACTAATTCTGATGGAGGGGCGCTCGCCGATAGTACCGTGAATACGCACACATTCATGATCCTTGTGAGACAGCCAACTGTTATCTCGATCGTGTCCCAAGCCACTAGAGAACAGGTGGGTCCGTAATACGGCCGGTCAACGCCCACTACCACATATATATATATATATATATATATATTAATGACTAAAGTGAGGCGGGATAAGTTAGAATCAATACTGTATCTGCATTCCATGTCGTCTTCACGCTCCGCCATCCTATGTTATTCAAATTCGACCGAACGGTTGGTTGCATGTTCCCGACGCTTCAAGCCCATCCGGAACTCCATTGCTAAGGGAATTGGAAAGGCAGGTGCGAACTCATTTCTGATTGAAAATATGCCTTATTTGCAGGGACAGAAAATGACCCATTTGTTCGCCGCAATCTATGCAATATGCGCGTTATCTGCACGACACTATGTCTGGGTTTCTGGTCATAGTTGATGGTTTTAATTACAACTGTGGGAGTGAAGGCTGAATTATGCTGAAACAGTACCGAATCTATCTGCTCGCATTTTTGGCGTCTCTGTTACTTGCGTATATGTATATATATATATATATATATATATATGATAGTGGGCGCTCACCGATCAGGTTACGGAGCATGCTCGTTCCGTTGTGCCTTGGGGCTCATACTTAAACCCTCGCAGGCAGTCGCACAGCGACTAGTGATATATGTTGGAAAGGTAATACCGACAAAGACAAGGGAGACCGGAATGGCCATTTCTGGCTTATTAGCCGTCATCAGCCAGTCATACCCAACCCCGTGGCTCAATGGTAGAGCGTTCAACTCCATGACCAAAGATCCCGGGTTCGAATCTCAAGTGATCCACACTTGGGGTTGGGTATGACTGGCTGATGACGGCTAATAAGCCAGAAATGGCCATTCCGGTCTTCCTTGTCTTTGTCGGTATTACCTTTCCACCATATATATATATATGTATATGTAGACGAAAAGGAGGCCGCAATTTGTTGAGTTAAAAGGAGAAGATGGCATCTTACCCCAAAAATTACCGAGAAAATCAACGTAGCCCGATAAGGTTAATTGCGGACTTATTGGCCGTCATTAGCTAGTCATACTCAGCCCCAAATATTAACCACATGATATTGCTCATCAGCAGTATTTGGGACAAACGCTCTCTCGTCTAGTCGCGGGCCTTTTGTCTAGTCAGCTGCAGTCATAAATAGACTATTCGTTTAATTGTTTTAAGCAACTTTTTCCAAACACACGCGCACTGTTGAGCCCTGACACTCGGTCCAGACTCACTCATCACAATTCAGCATGAACATATGTTAAAAAGGGCCCCAACGTAAACACAGATAGCGGATATGAACCCATATTAAAATTGCTTTCAGTCGTTGTTTTGTTACGTATTGATATTCACAATGCGGTTGAATTCGCGGACTCAAGATTGGACACAAAAGTACTACGGGAATGTCTAGTCTCGTTACCCCTTCATGTATTTTTGTAAATATATTACTATGGCTATCTCACTCATTTCAGACCTACAGGTGGTGTAAACAAACTGTTCACCATTTAGTCGGGCCTTCCAAACTATTCCGTGTTTGGAAGATGCCTGTTCTAATGTACATCAGTCGTGTATTGTCAGCTTGTTGTCACTGGCTGTAATTGTTTACATTTTTATTTGAGAAATTTATGTATTACACTTAACATCTTAGGCTCATTGATGCGTGCAAAAGCCACCGTAGATGTGCTATTTTCTAAAATCTTGAAATATTTTTTGCTTTGAAAATATTACTTTAGCAGTGTAGCAATCTTGCTTCTCATTTCAAAGTGACGACTTTCCAATGTGCTTCCCTTTGGCCGTTGGCAAAAGCTATACCCGGCTTAGGTGGCGGCTAAAGGGTACAACAAATTCTCAATGATTTTAATAATCTTATAAATTCAAGATTGCGCAATTAACAAATGAGCAACTAAATGTGAGCTAAAGAAGTCAACAGTTGCTCTATATTGTAAGTAAGTGTGTGCATATAACAGTCTGATTTTTCTAAACGTCGTAAATATAAGCAGCGCCGATAGGAGAAAATTACCATTTGAACAAATTAATCCGATTAATTTAAGGGATATTCTGCATGATGTGTCAGTAAGAAGGCAATACCTGAGTCTTCTTGTCAGCAAATCCTTCAGCTTAGTTTTATCGCATATTTTATCTGGACGATGACATGGACTTCTGCGCAGTTAATATTAGTTTATTCTTATAAGCTATCCGTGAATCGGACAAGCCGGTCTGTCGACCTATCCAATGACTTGTCTGGTACTCTATTCAACTTATTTTAGTAGTCATTTAACAGTCAATGCTCACATTCACAGACATGAAGTGTTCGATTCAAAGATGTTTTGAATATATCTTTTACTGTAAAAATAGGAATATGCGTTCATTTAAAAGTTTGATATTGCAGTCCTAATTTTCAGCTTTGCTCGAGATTACGAAAACTGCGCCAGGGAGACTGCACCAAGGGGAAGGGGATAATATGCATCTGCGTTGGAGCTACGCCGTCTTACTCACAGCAGCCTCGAGGCTTTGTGGCAGAAAGCGCCTTTGGCTGGGAACTGGACTGCTATATTTGACTGTTTGGACGTCGCACGCGCCTGGGAGGCGGGGTTGTATTTATTTAGCAAATTTGGGGTGAAGACTTTCACGCAACATCATAATCGGTCACTACGTGACCCTAAGCCTTTTTCAAAAATTTGCAGGACTTCGGCTGAAGACGACTTCGGTGTACAATCGCTACGGCCCCCGTATCTACGTCAGGACTGGAGGTGTGCAAAAAAAGTCTTCTAGACAGCACAGCTGTATGAAACGGCGACGCGGGAAGTGCGCACCCTCAACCGTTGTCGCCGTCAACAGGGCCGGACCAGCATTCACAAGTCTCAAGTGCCTCCAACCCACAACACCCACATCCAAATCCTCCAAAAATGTCCACGCCGCAAACCAATATACTGCACGTCAATAGATCTTATCGGACAGTGTCCTAGTAATCAATTACTCCCACTTGATCTCTTCCTAAACACCTCCATCGTCACATTTGCATCGTTGCCCGCGACGGCGATCGCGCCCATTAAAACCGTTGGCGATCGATATTATGTATCTAGCCGCCGCCACTATGGGCCGTCAGCATCGCTATTGTCCCGTCAAAACTCTGTCTCCTAGGCGTCGAAGGCGACGATTGTTACATCCACAACCTTTCTGCCAGTGGAAGCATTCCTGACTGAGATGCAGGCTGAAATGGCTCCTTCTTTTGGTGGCTTTCGAGATACTTTCACTCTGTTTGAATCCGAGTTCCCTAACCTCTTTTGTTTTTTTGTGAAAACCTGTTCACTTGCGGAGCGGACAAACTGTTGGGCTTTGTTAGCCTTTGCGTCTGAAACTAACTGCGATATGCACTGCGCAAAACACAGTGGACATCGTCGGTAACGGACGTCGGACTGTCGTACCAACGTGATGGATATTTATGTCAGATGATCACGCCTCCAGCAGTTACCAGCCCTCATAACGTCTGACAGCGTCATTATCCGCGTGCCACCAAACTTGAATTTTCGATGCTCCTTTTAATTGTAAGTAGCGCTTTTATATGGCCGATCGCCTCAGCAAACAGTTTTCCCGTGGTTGGATATTCAAATCATAACCAAGTGCAGAGAAGTGGTAATCCAAATTATCAATTTCTGCGTTCATGTACAACTTCATTGTTTATGCACGAACAAATATCGCTTCTCGCGACTTATAACTTTATTACTGCGCTATGCTATGA
>CACRXP010000984.1:79497-107217 GCA_902702965.1 Spirometra erinaceieuropaei
AGCAATTATATATAGATATGGTAGGCTAATACAAAAATATTTTTTTCCAGATTGAAGCTTAAATTCATTTAATATTTTGCAATTTGTATACGAAAACCCGACGCAGTGCGCAGTTTATTAGGAAAAATAGGGTTGCTATCGTAACATTTTAAGCGGATTGCACCAAACAGAAAACACGTTCAGAATGTATACTGTTCTTCAACAATATAAATAATTGCTTATTTAATAAACGCAAAAAGGATATTCGTCATGTATGGGGAATTACCGCACTGGCTGAAACCACTTAAAAGCTTTCTTATAAACTTCTAAGAATGCGCATAAGTCAAGCTGTATCACGCACCATTCGAGCAGCTGACGCCCGTGTACTCTTCACTAGCCCCATCCTACACGCTGACAGCCCAGACCACTTCTATGTGTATTTCCTCCTTTACCTACCCCTTTGGGGCAAAATATACTGGTCGCACGAGCCGGTGTTTGTCCAAAGGAATAAGAGAACATCTTCCAGCATGATTAGGTAAGGGTCAAATAGAGAACGCCAACAGCTCTATCTTCGCCTACATGGTAGACACAGATCCCTGTGTGGATGCCGGAAGGGCATTCCGAGTGATTTACAAGATCACGTCAAGCTATCCAAAATCACTTGGACAGCGTCTGTTGGCAACAGCAGAGGCGGCCGCAATCGGACTATACAAACCAGTTCCATGCGCACAAAAGAACTTCCTACAGGCCCCATAGTTGCCATGGGTCAAAGCCACCATACTAGTCACCTGCGTATAATTACCTGTCTCAGTACCCACAATCTCCTTCTCTCCTCTGACACTGACGATAATTGTGTTGTTTTTTACCTCACCAACCCAGACCCTCCCCCCCCCAAACCCCAGCTACAGAATAACTTCTGCTTGCTCGCACTTTACTTTTAATCCTTTCGATAGCAATATAAATGTATAGAGCTAATGAGAATTAATCGAAAGCTGACGTATGCCCGCCAAATTGTTTTCTCAATAAACAATACTTGCAGTAAGTCGCCTAAACAGAAGCAGACACAAATCAGCTTTCGTGAAGCTGGCTAAACAACTTTATTCAGCTATATACGAAAGGATATTTAATAGGTAAGTGACTACCTTCGGTGTACATCTTTGCTGGCGCTGTAGTGCCATAGCCCAAGTCCGTGTATACTCGCAGTTGGACCCTAAAATATCCAAAGAACTTATATCGCAGTTTTTGTTTAACAGATGACGTAGGACTCCTACTTCCTTCTGCCTGGTAAGAATTATTCATTAGCAATCCATGAATTTCCTTCCGGACTGAACGAATCGCCACTTGTATGGTTCACGGAAACACAATTTGAAGCGGGATTTTCAACATACAAACTAACACATTACCTACCTCGACGGCATTTAAAACGTCTAAAGTTAAATATTATCAAATGTTGATTTTCCTGTTATCACATTATTGGCGGACAGCATTATAGGTGTTTATGCTACGAGACTTCCAGATATAAAAATAATTATTAATACTTTCTACAAAATTTCCCAAAAGTTGGTTGAGAACGAAATGCTGTAGCCGCGGACGTTGGATATAAAACTGCGCATCACAGTTTTGCATATCTACCGCGAGCGAAACGAGATTCAAAATCTACCAGCAGAAGAAAAAACAGTCTGCATCTTCAAAAGGCCCTCAAAACTAAAAGACCTTACATGAACGCGGTTCCGGAAGTTAGTCGGCCATCATAATTATGGTTGTCTGCCATATTTCCGCGACCAGAGCCAAGAAGTACATTTTCATCAGGCAGCATCAAATCCACCTTCGCTTGTGGCAAGGAAAGCCTTACCTCCCAACTTCCTTTGTTTGGATTAACATACGTCTGCAGTGCAAAGTGTAAACATATGTGAACTGTAGTATTTAATCAATTGGTGGTAATTAAAAATCTACATTCGACTTTAGTCTTAATGCTACAGTAATACCATTTTCTGATTTCATTACTAATAACCCGATTCAAATATATTTCATTTCGCACATCTAATGACTATCAGAAATTGCAACTTATTAACTTTTTCTGGTGTAAACATTCGCCAAAAAGTAAGTATGTAAAACTAAAATATCTTCACACGATTGCGTTTTCTCAGACACCAAAAAACCTTCGTATGAGCATAATATTTAGATTGAAAGGTCATTTTATATGACGCTACGACTTCGAAATTGTTTAATCTGATATCCGTTATCAGACCACGCGACGGAAGAAACTAGAGAACGCGCAGCTCCATAGTTTTTCGTGTCAATATATTCGAGGATGTCCACCTCCAGGCTAGAATTATTTTCTCCTAGTAGCGATGGTTCATAAGCAGTGTTTTAATGGGGTGAGTGCTTTTTAACCACGTGACAATGCTTGCAAACGAAGCTCTTTGAACGCGAAGCGTTATGTCATTTAATCCTTGTGGTATACTGTCCATCGGTAGTCTGTGCTACAAGTCATCTGTTTTCAATTTGCAAGGTATTTCTGAAAACTCTTCCGCTTAGAGTCAATTTATGTGTACATTTTCGCATCCCATCACTACAGTGAAGATGCCGTGCAAGCGGTATGTTGCGCATGCTCTGGAAGTTACAGTAGATCTGCAGTCTCAAAAAATCTTAACCAAATTTCTAAACTGTGTTTTCGGTTCAACAATACTGAAGTTGCGTTTTAACATTAAATGTCAAGAAGCACGATCCCAAAACCTGTTAGCCACATAGGACACTGACTTTTGAAGGGTATCTTTCAGGCCGTCCGCACAAATTGCACTTTGTGAAAATTACTTAATAGTATAAACTTTGCCCACTTATTGTTGGTGTTTTTTTTAAAAGCAAAAACCCATTTCTTTAACTGTCTGCAGAAGCGTTTTTCTAAACTCTCTTGGTAGCAAATAACGTTTTTCACTAACTATGTAATCAAAGAAAGGATTTTGTCGGCTTAAAGTAAGCTCCTCATGATAGAACTTTAAATTTTGTAAATTTTCTCTTAGTTCCTCTTCGTATTACTTCGTTGGTAATGCTGTTCATAAAGTATGTTTCGTGGTCAACATCCGTTGCAAAACTTAACGAGGTATAGATGAATACATCTGATGGCATATAGGAATGTATGGGTTTATCTGTACAAAACTGTTCAACTAGTAGTTGGAAAACAATAAACGCAAAATTACTCGGAAAGCTAAATGATTTTGGGACGCAAAGAAACCCTATGTTTAAGAATACCATCTAAATGAGACGTAATTATCTATAAAATGAGTAGAAAGGGTAATATTTTCGTGCATGAGTTTTGAAATATATTTATATTGATAAGAGCATCCAAAGTCAATAGGAAAATTCATGGGACTCAACTAGGTACTACAACTGAACTCACCCCACCAACGGGATCCGATAGTGTCGTCGAAGATGACCAAGTGGGACCCTGTGTTTGGCTTCCCCATTCGGCGGGCGTAATTACAGCAGATACGTACCGCAAGTTTCCAAGTGTAGGAACAACAAGCTTTGAGTAGGAAACCCGAATCACTAGCTGACTAGTTGGATCTTCAGGTATTTCACTTGCGAGCTTTATGTCCTGTCCTAGTGTGTTTAGCGTTTCGTATATCAACCCTGTTAAACGGTTTAAATTAAAGAAGGTACTTTACTGAAGGGAAGAATGTCAGTTTAAAGACTCCCTGTATATATATATATATATATCAATTCAAAAGTGAAGAACACATTTGGTCTTTCTTTACCTTCAGGTAAAAAATGAATAATTAGCTTTTATTCTTATCCTACATTACTAACGTTTTAAACCTTTTGGTGTCTAAAGATATTTCGTCTCAAAAAACACCAATGTGCAGCCCATTAGGAGATTTTCGGAATTTCATCAATACAAATGATAACAAATCCTGCCTAAAACTTTCGTTCGCTACAGTTTTCGATTTTCGTACTCGACCTTATGCAGTTATCTAATATGACTGCATAATTGCCAGATTACGTTCGAGGTATTTTGTTTTATTGATAATTGTTTGGATTGTTCTTGCGTAAATTAAGGCAACTCTGCATATGCATCACCATATACATCACCATTATACTCTGCGGTTTCTCATGAACATCGGATTCCTGAGCACTTGCACCCACAATTATCATCGGCATGACCTTTAAAACTCCGAATCGGAACTCATAGAATTTTTATGGTGCGAAATTGGCACAGGTAGTTAAGTGCTCACGCATTTGTCTTAGGGATCTTATGCCAGCAAGTTCGATTTTAATATGTATATTAAACAGATTTCCGGCTTTAATAATTACACTAACGAGCTCGGTAGGTAGTCATGTGAAAAGAACTGACGATCGTTTACGCCATATGATTTTCCTACTTGTGAATCATCAATCAATTCTCTCCCAGTGCATAATTTCCAACTACTGTAATAAGTGTTTTGTTATTTTAGAGGTGCTACCCAGTACTCTTTGTAAACTACATCACCTTCGTATTTTCTTAGAGTGCAGTCAGATTAAGTAGTGTTAGGTCTTCAGTCTGTTTTCTAAAAACACAATTGCCTTTAAAAAAAACAGTGGTCACATCATCGTCAAACAGCACACATACCTCCATCGGCTGTTTGAATGGGCAAGCTGTAAAGATCTTCACAGATGCTTGTTTCCGATTGGCATGCAGTGAGCTTAACACTATAGCTTCTTGAAGGCAGAAGACCTTTGATCTGGCAGGTGTGCTCGCCGACGGTGACTGTCGCAGTGCATGCCGCAGTGGATGAGGAGTCTACCAGAACTCTAAACTCAGCGTCTGTCTTCGCTTGATTACTGGACCAACTCACAAGAGCCGACAGCGGTCCGATTGACGTGGCTTTTAGGGCGTATGGCTCTGCAGTTTAGGGTATATGCAGAAAGGCAAATCAGTGAGAGTAGGTTTGTTGAAGGGGTCCCTTACTTAGGGTATATGCTGTTTTACGAATTTGTCGACTCTATCCACAGCGCGTGAGCATGGTTAAGTGATTCGTGCACATAGTACATTTCGTCTAACGCAACTGAGGGCCTGGGTAGCATGTTTTAGCATCCATAAAATAAACATCGATTAATGCCTATGGCGGATGATTAACATGCAGGGAAGTTGATATTGAAAGACGTAAGACACTGTCAAAAAATCACACTTCTTGTTAGTCAGGATTTTTTAAATGATATTTGGGAATTCATCAAGAAAGCACGATCTGGAGTGACGGGCAAAGTTAAGACAAGACAATAACATCACTCCCAAAACAAGTGCCATAGAAGACCATCGCTTGCAAGCAAGCTGGCTAGTAGAACTGTTTCCCATTAAGTGAATATGAAACTGAAAAAAGGATTCGTTAAATGTATTTAAAACTTAATCAAATAGATAAAAGGAAAACAGAACACGGATGACTATTGACAGACAGTAATTGCAAATTTGTAAACTGCTTTAAACAGCGAACTGTATCAGGTTCATAAGCAAGAAATCAAAAGTAATCTGCATTATTTTCATGTCCTGCACATTTTCCTGGAGACAGGATGGTGTTTTAGGGAATACTGTAACATTCAACGGGAAATTCGGTCTGTGGTTGACTGTATTAGTATAATATATAGCTACCAACATGAGAGAGGGCACCTTTCCACGTGGGTCGTTTAAGTTTATAAGAACTAGTTTATTACTAGGCGACTTATCTACTCTTTAAAATGCACACCATAATATTTCAAAACTAACAACGCCAGGCCCGAGAAGCCGCAATCAAACCACCTATTTCATTGCAGTTTCTGATCTACCCCTAACAACTGCACCATTCATGGCGTAAGATTATAAATATATTCTCGTCCAGGGAAGAGCTATTTTGATTGCGAAATATATGAGGAAATGGAAGTTGTGTGGCCTCCATGTATTAGCTAACTTTTTATGACAATTTGCAATTTTACTATCTGATTCAGGCAAGATAATGTTCCTGCAACTGCAAATCGACTGCCCTAGTTTTAAGAACAAGCCCCATGCATGCTCAGTTAAGATAATTGAAAATCGCCAAAATTTTTAAAAAGACTCACCTTTAACTTCGGTCTTGACGGTAGTCGGTTCTGAGGGTGCTGAACACATGTCAGCTGTTGCACAGACTGAAAGCGTGACCGAGTATAAAATATCGGTATAAAGATTGTCAATCGGACAAAAGACTTTTCCATCGACCACGGTTGTCTCGCAAACCACTTTCCTCTCTGGAATTTCGGAGTTATACGGTGCTTTCAAGGAAACCTTGTATTCAAAAGGTTCGTGAGTATCGGCAGGTGGGCTAGTCCATGTTAGTGAGAAAGACGTTGTTTTGACATTAACAGCTTGAACATCCGAAGGTGCGTTTAATGCATCTGCAAAAATGACAAAGAAATTATTTATGTATATATATATATATACAAATGATAAATGACGTGTTCATAAATTAGAATCTCTGCTATAGTTCCTTAACTGTGTCCAGGCTGCTCACTGACCAGTTTCGAATTATGTTGAAAATATGAATGTGTCAGAAATTAATGCTGGGGCGTTTATGGGGATGACATCTTCTGAGCCTGCCTTTAATTGAAAAGATAACAGCGGAGATTTGATAAAATAATTCTGGCCATCATGAAAAACTACGTACACCAATGCTCGGAGAGCAATTTCTACCGTAAGGAGCACTTATGTGAACAGAAATTGCGTGGCCTTATCATGTGTGGCAACATAACGACCATCACTTTGACTAAACAAATTCAATTTATAAAACTTCAAAATAAATTATTAGTCTGTAGTTCACGTAGGCAGGCTGAACAGATTAATTAACTTACTTAGGAAGATGATAAGTATACGATGTAATTTACGGAAGTTCTTATTGGCGAGACAAGGGTTTTTATTAGAAAGGGTCACAATTTTCCGCGAACTGTTAATAGCGTCCGCGCACGGCCAAAAAGGACTACTTAGGTAGTAGGCCTTTTATCTATCGTTTGGGATATCCTTCGTAGTTAAAATTTACTGTTCCGAAAACACCATAAATATATTATTTTATTTACGCTTTTGGTAGCAGAACATGCCTTCATAAAATTTTACAAACGAAGAAAGCCTATATTTTGGTTTTAAAAGTATTTTTTTACTCCCAATTTATTCTGAACTGCATCTCCGTTCGCCTTTGCGTTTACAGCTTCCTGTCCGCAGGTCGTGTCTTCTCTGTTTGGAAGAAATGTACATCCCTCCATGTCATCGCAAAAGTACCATAAAGGACAAATGAAATTTTGCAACTGATGTAGACTATGATGTGTGCTTAATGGGGACATTATTATTAAATTAACTCGAGAAAAATTATTTTGGTGCATTTTCCTGCAAAATATTTGACAATTTATACGGGTATCGAAATCTAATAGTGAAAATTCATTCTCTCTAAGTAGTCTTTTCCGAACGAAAGCGATTTTTGCAGACAACGGAAAAGAAGTGTATTTGAATGCTAACACACTTGCCTGTCCGGCATATTCCTGGATTAGGCGATTAAGCATTTAATACTACAATTCAGTGGAGTGGTCCGTCCGGATCGAAAGGGCATTTTAGAATGTCGGTTAATACTTAATGGGATCGGACACTAACTGTAATGTTTGATTGACAACAAACGAAAATGTTTTAGAATAAGTGTTTGACTGAGAGTGTTAACGTATAATTTTGGCGTATCTAGAGGCTTCTTAGTTTACTGTCTAACCACTGCTGCAACAAAGCTTGTATTGCCTGACCGGGATTTGCGCATGTCATAAAAATAAAAGGATGCTGACCAGTGTTTGGTGCAAGCTGCCTAATCTAATACAATCGGCTATCCTAACGAGCACTTCCAAACAGGAAAAGGTCCACATGCCAGAGAAGTACAGGGTTTTCTAAAATAGGACTTTTTAATAATCTTTTCAGTACGTCATACATCTCCTACTGTTGGGTTTTGCATAGAAATCATGTTTCTTCATTTTTTTTAAATTTCTCTGATTGGACACTTTTGTGTTGCAGAACATTGCTTCTATATCCCCCCTTCGTCTTCTTCCAAATTGTTAGCTCTCATTCCATGCAACAACGGTGTGGTAATAAATAGTAAACTCACCGGGCTTTGCGGTCGTTATGCTCATATTATTCGTTAGGAAGGAGCACGTGCCGGCATTTGAGCAAGATTTCGTCACAATATTGTATGCAGTGTCCGGTTGAAGATTTTGCAGAGTGCATTCCTTTAAGTTGGTGCCAACACACTGTTGCTGAGTAAGTGTTTTGTCCACGGGCATTGCGTAAACAAACGTGAATCCCACTCGTTGCAGTTCATTGTACGGCTGCACCCAACTCACATACGCTGTCGTTTGCGTTATATTTGTGACCTGAACTGACTCCGCACCTAGGTGATCAGCAAGCGCATAATTATAGACAATGGTCAGTTTGTATGTGACTATAAAAGGGGGAGTTGAAGAATAAGTACTTATTATGGTCCTTACTTGAAAGAAACCGATGCGAATATAAAAGAGCAATTGATCGAACATAATAATTTATAGTGTTGTTAAGCGAAGCGCTTCCCAATCCCACATACTCAGATGTTATTAGAGCTACCACGTTATTCACGTTCGATCATTATCAGTCGGAATTAGGGAGATAGAGTTATTGGGTCAGATTTGTTTATGTAGTCCCACCGGAAGCAAACAAACCCCAGCCACCTGTAATACGAGAGCAGTGGTAATAGGGGTTTTTACAGGTCGGGCCGGGGTTCGCACAGACGATGAGGTCAAGTAGTTGTATGCAAAAGAAAAGCAATGGAGGGTGCACGGTTGTACTTTGATTGGTTTAGAAGTAAGTGCCCTAACCACTAAGCCTACTCTCCAAAAATAACCCCTAACCAGAACACTCAATACGTATTCCCACCCCGGCAGGATTGTCTCCATTATAGGGTGGCAACATAACCATATCTTACCAGTTATTGCACGCTAAAACCGTGCATAAGCTGGAATTGCGTTTGCCATCTAAAATACGTTATACTAATATGGTGAATTTTATCATTTCCAGTAGATTCCTGAGTTGAGAATTTTGCAACAAATATAAAAAAAGCTTCCCTGATAATCTGTAGTATACAACGGCAGCTGTGCATTTGTATAATCCCGATGAACGTATGTCAAAATAAAAATAGTTGACCTGCTAGTACTTAAACGTTTGTCCACTTGCTCGGAGATTTATGAGATCATTCATATTTGTAACTTAAAATTTTGTTAGTGTGCCTTTCCGAAAACTTCTACATCTTTTAATCCTATTGGTTTTAGCGCTAAATTATTTTATGTTATTCTGGTGTTATGCATACGTGCACGATTATAGGAGTAGCCTTCCTTCTGAGAACTGCTTGTCTCAAAAAACTCACAAATGGGCATCAATTTGTGTCAATCTACATTATTTTCGTGTTCATTCTTAAACTATATGTATTCATTTAAATTGTCTGAGGGTGTGTTGTAGTACTTTCACCAGGTCGCTTTCATTGCAGCCTTATGTAAAATATGTGCATTGGATTAATATCCCATATTTTGAGACTTCTCTAGATGTCCTATAAAGAACCGCTTTTAGAATTCCACTGTCTTTTACCATCTGACTATGCAGAAACTTTTGTCAGAATATTCTACGGACGATAAAATATTCTAAATTTAGACGCATTTCTGGGTTTTATCGGTAAGTGAGTCTATTTTCTAATCTGTTCGTTTTAATGAGATTCAACGATTAACAGTAATTTAATCTTGTTGGGAGTAACACGACTCAATTCGGTCTTCGATGGCCACTGTTTTACGAAACTTGCATAACATTATCTCTCTACTGCAGTGAATAATCAGATTTGAAAAAACAATGCATTCCAACGAACAAAAATTACTGCCACAGTAATTGGAACCCACCTAGATATCTTTTAATCATAAAACGGATACAGCTCTATCTTCTGTAATCTATAATAACTGCAGCGTGATTAGCTTATCAGCCGTAGCAGACTTATTTTGATGGTATAAAACAGTTTATTACCTTTGAATGATGAAAATGCGTTGTTGGAACGCAGTTTAGTACAACTGCTCCCCTTGCACACGTCAAAATTGAGCGTATACATTTCGGATGACTTTAGTCCACTGAATGTGTGATTATACTCTCTTTCACCGACAGCAACACGCCACTTGCCCTTCGATCCAAAGAAATTGTCGTAGCGCACTTCAAACTCGTCAGCGCCATCGGCTGTGACGTTCAGTGTCGTGCGCCAGGTGACGTAAACTCTGTGATCATCCAGACCAGAGGAGTAAAGCACATCCATTTCTAGGTAGAAAAACAACTTTGGATAGCAAATTCGAATATTTATTGACTACATGCCATGAATAGTCCACCTTGGTAATCGGTTTCCTTCTCGTGGTTGACTGAGATTCGGTTTTTGTTGTCATAACCATGTTCCCACTAGTCTGTCTAATCCTGAGGCTATAGTTTAGAGCTACCATAAAGGCTTCATGTTTCAATGAGCAAGATAGTTTAAAAATAACCATTGTGATTGAAGATTAACTTTAATCCTCTTCTCTATTGTTTAAGACAAGGAGTCTTATAATAATCAATTCATGTTCAAGCGTTTTGGACTTCGATTCGCATCAGGTAGTTACGAGGTAGTAGGCGAGAGATCCAGATTAGGTTTTGCTTACCTCGCATACATACACGATGCCCGTTTACTCAGGCGTGTTCAATAAATGTATGATATTTTGAATTTTTTGAGCAAGCCGTAAAAGATGTTGGAGTCGAATTGCATGAGAAGCACTTGATGAATCTGCTTTAAAACGGCCTCAAAAACATACAAGGGCAGGCTTGTCTCATTTCGACAATTAATAACAAATAACCGGAGTATGTTATAAAGACGCTGAATTAAAACTGACGCTAAATTATATCCGTTAGCAGGAACCAAATACGAGGCTTGATGTTACCGATTTTCCACATTTCCCAAAATAGCGGAATAGTTGAGCAAATAGAGTAGTAGATAACTGGCTTCGGTCAATTTAGGCATAGGTGGCTGAGTAGGCGTTTTTAAACTGCTTGTTGTGGGCCTATCAAACCAGTAACTGATAAAAAATCACGGTCGCAAGTTTTTATCAAAGCGGCCAAATTCCAAAGCAGAATAAGAAGGCCAGAGGACCTCAGGTTGGCTTACCTGGCGTCCCAGTTTCAACAACAACCGGGGTCCCCTCTGAGCACAGAAGACTATCACGATTGCAGCCGAATACGCGAAAATTGTATTTTGTTGCGGGCACAAGTTCGCCCACTTTGCAGAGGGTGTACGAAATTGGCGGAAAAAATTCGCAACCACGCCCGTAGCTTTCAAACCCGGTGACAGGTTCAAGGGTAGCAATGTAGGCATACAAACCCGAATTTTTCGCCTCTTTCTCAACGTCGAAAGCTATGTCCAGACCGTTATCGTAGACTTGGTTAATGGACGGATTTTTTGGCGCTGAAACGGAGAGATTCCAGTGTTAATATTGGACAGTCGCTACTCAGGAGTTGAAATGATTTCTCCATCATGTGTACTTGTTCGATTTATAGGATCTGTCATACAGCGGCTGCAGCAATTTATGCGACGTTAGCTGGTGGTTTTTGACACGATCTAATGCCCCGAACTCGGTTTGTCCACACTTGCAACTTTGCTTAGGTGATGGACAAACCCCAGGTTAATTAATGCTTGTTTCTTGAATTGATTTTATCCGGACACTCAGATAGTTAAAAAAGAAATAGTGGAGTAGAAATTCGGAATAGTATTTTATGTTTCTTAGGCTTCCGGTTATAAATAAACCATAATCAAAACTAATAACATGTGCAATGTCACCAGTTAACTGGCCGCTGGACCATCAACCATCCAGCTCCTCCGCTGACAGAATTACGCCATTTATCGCATCTTTTAAAAAAATCAGAGCCACTTCCTTCAATCTCGTCTTTCTGTCATGCGTTAGATTGAGCTGAGCGGCAAATTTGTGATCACCTAGCTTTTTAAATAAACCATTTGGCACAAACTAGCTCTATTATTTACTTCCTTAAGGAAAACGCGTAGCAGTAAATGGTTAGCGTTTTGCAGTGATTATGCATTCAATTGCGTTTGGCAACCCACATACCAGGTTGAATGGTAAGTAGTACTTAAACGTATTAAAAATAGGCATTTCTTCCCAAACATGTTCGGAAAAAAATTATCTANTTTGCTTTCGTTTTATGAATGCTAATTCTGGACTTAATGCTGTGCGTGAAAAGTACGCCTTCGGCAAATGAAGCTACTTGGAGGACTACTAGCAGTTCTTAGCAAATTACACAGCAGTCTAAATACAATGCGTTGCGTGCGCCCATCAGACTTCTAAGTGACACGATGCCTTCGTGTTTTTAAAGGTGTTGCCTCTTTGGATATTCGCACGAAAGAACCCAGAAACGTTAAATTTTGTGGAGCACTCTAGATGCCACTACCAGTAATCAGTAGAGAATTTTAAATATTTCAAAGCGTACTAATGCTTTTAAATTTTCATCTATTGTGGCATTGTTCAAAAACGTCTTACTTTACAAAGATAAACGTACTTGATTCTACGCCCGCGACTGCTGGGCTTACCACTTTAACTGGCTTAAACATTTGTTTTTTTGATACCAGGTCGGTATCAGTAAGGAAGTATGTACTGTTTTATGAACGTTCACCGCCACAGGAGGGAAAGAAGTGTTTTTTTACCCGAAGTAAATTATACCAAAGTATTCGTTGAAGTTATATGAGACTTTTTCATGGGATCACGTTGTGCTATTATCCGGACAAGTTGGCGAACTTTCTAGGTGAAGCATGTTGTGTAGGTCAAGTCACTAGCCCAATATCTGAACGAAATATGAAGCAGAATTAACCATGGAATCACCAAAAAACACAGTATCTGTTATTCTGCACAGTCAGTAGATCGCAACTGCGAATTTTTTATATGCAAATAATACTAGTTTTCAGATCTAATCTATGAACCCTCGGAAAAACCAGTGTCGGCATTCGCATTCTTTACTAAAAATGTATCAAATTTTGGAAGGACCCTTTGCAATATTATTTATTTATCTATTTAAGAGCAACAGCGAATCTTAAATAGCTATGATCTAGCAATTAAAACTGTGTTCAAAGTGATCTCTTTAAGCAAATCCTCAAAGTGATTTACGTCTTACCTCCAGGTCTCGTCCGAACACTGAGATTGTTGCCGTACGCAACACAAATCTCATCTTGAGTGCAGGCCTCTAGAGCAACCAGGTAAGTGGAATTAGGCAGAAGTTGCGAAATCACACATGAAAGCTTATTGTCCTTTAAACCCATTGTGCAGCTCTTTTTATTGCCTTCCTGTCGAACGATAAACGCCTTGAATGTGGCCGTCAATGCATCCGGAGGATTCATTGTGACTACAATGTCATAGCTTTGTCCGATGGCTTCAAATGCTGAATAACAAAAGTAAAATAATTTGAGCTGTAAATAATATACCGCGGACAGTCTGAAAAACTGGCTGCATACATTGTACTTGATTTAACATAAATGGCCTTTTTAATTAGCTTTATTCTTTTTTTAAAACGTATTTTTTTGGACCTGGTGCTGATTCAAATGTACTTACTTTCATATCTTTTTAATCAACGAATACTGTAACAAGCATGCAACGGAGAGATTCACTTGTGTCATGAGAATTTTGCGCAAATTTGTATAACAAAAATCCCTTTTATATTATCCCATTGTTTATATTTTTATACCACTGTAACCATCAAGGAACACAAATCAAGTCGGTCAGTGCGGGAGGGTTCGCCTTAAACTTATTTGGTGGTGCAGCATAGTAGCATATCACTCTCATTGTACAAATGCATCATTATTATTGACATTGAAAATTTGTTTTTAATAAGATTTGTACCTACCTGTAGCTTTGATGTTCTCCCCAGTGTAAACTCCTGCCTTTCTTCTAGATAACATGTATAGAAAACATGTTTGAAATGTGGAGTTTTATAAAGGTATGCTTAAACAGTCCGAGTGAAATAGTGTGATTTTGGCTAACACTGATATGCCTAAAACATCGGGCTGTTTAGGTATCTCCAATTCTGAAACCCCTAGGGTACCTTGTAGGAGTGCTAAAAGGTATTCTACAATACGCCAAAGGCAAACAACAGCAAATTCTGCCAGATGGCATCAAATATTTTTTTGTCAAAAGTTTGTTGTCTCAGACTTTATGATACCACGCAGGGCTACTTGTCAGTATAGCATCGCTTGACTATGTGAATATGAAATGTGATCGGAACCTATTATTTCCTTCTCAAAAAAGCCGCAAACAGATGCAGCTAATTATGATGTAAGCAGGCCTTGCATGATAGCATGTTACCGTGCAGTCCTTTACTTATATTTAAAGTACTTGGAGAGTATGCTATTAAAGTGTCCCATTGCAAAATAAAAAAACTCTGTATTATGCTGTTATGATAAAAAATAAGCAAGTAGACCCCAGTTAGTTGGCATCGGTGAGAGAATGTTCAAGAAGAGTTCTATTTTAATATGCAGCTTTTAAAATAAAACGTGGCAAATCTTGCGGGACATTTACTCACTAAATATAGACGTAAACGAGTAGTTGAGAAATAAATATTTTACAGATGGGTATACAAGTTGTGCAAACGGTTGAAAATCCTCAAACATACAGTAAAAGTGATAGGCGGAATGAGGGTTTTTTTATTTAGCTAGCCTGTAGAAAATAGTACTTGAATAAATGACTCCCCGATATTTTTAAAGTTGTTTGCCCCTTAGCGATTGTGCCATTGGTGTTTGTAAACACCATGTCCGGAGTCCCAATAAAAGCACATATTCTGTGCACATTCTTGCGCAATTTTAAGTAAGCGGGCTCAGAATTTTGTGTTGGAAGACAATGCGGGCTTTCAAAGAAAGCATTTATGCTTGTCAGATATATTCGCAACTTAGATTGATGTAGTAAACTTAGCTTAGACTAGTAAAAAAATTAATCACAGTTGAACGAATGTGTCTATATATATTTAAATCGCCTATATAGGGATACTTTTATAACAGAAGTTAAGGAACCGCTGATTTATTAGCTTATGCCCAAATTGTAGTCCGCGTATTATCTGATATTATTAACTTCAATTCTTGTCTGCATTTTTGTTTCAGAATATCTGCTAAACCGTTCCCTATTCGTTTGGTCAAATTATGCAAAACTGCATTCATTCGCACAAAAGGCTATTTGTAGTGAATTGCCTGACTTAAATGCATGTAAATAAAAATCTGTACTCACAATAATAAGCTAACTTATTATTGTATATGCAGATTTTTATTTTAAATGCATCTACATGATTATACTTCATGTGTAAATCAATGGGTGAGGTGTATCGTCAAGACGTTCGATAAAAAGCAGCGTGCACGGTGGTCTGAATGGGAATTTTTTAGTTTGTAATCCAGAATGTGATCTTTTCTCTATTCTACTAAGGATGTTCTTACATGTGTTAAGATGGCCTGCTAAATTAGTCTACTCTGAATTCTGAGCAGACCTGACGATGATAAACGGACACTGTTTGGTTGGAGTAATAATGTAAATGATTAGAAAAATTTACAAAATATTGGTATATATGTTATAGATTATATACATAGTTTGACGTACGCTTCAGCCAGCTTGCCTACCGACACACTCGGTTCGCCATCGCAAAAACTAGCTGCAAATAAAATATTCTAATAAGAATTTTCTCAGGACCATTACTGACAGGACTAATTGTGTTTGTAAAATTAAAAAGTATTTTAACTTTTACCGCAGTCAATAATGTATTGCTAAAATGTCTCGATGAAGTGGCATATATGCATATATGCCACATTGTGCTACTGGATTTTGACTTCGAATATTCGGCGGCATATGCCACGGAGTCAAAATCTAACTATCGAATTATATTTGTATGTTCAGTTATATGCTGTCATGCACATTACCTGCGCATAGAGTACTAAGTAACAAAAACTGAATGCACGAGCGCACGCCCATTCCCATAGGTTGTTTCCTGCGAAATGATCTACACAGTCAGGTTTTATATAGATGACCACTCGTAACCTCGTCTGCCAATTTAGAAAAACAAATGTTTGTTTGACTAGGAAGGATGAAAAAATGAATATAATTAGAAGTGTTCATATCTTACAACGTTTCCGATTATTGTGTCCCAAGGCGGCATCTTGATAGTGCTCTGTCATAGGTCGTGTTACACGCAACCGGAATAACATTTCATGCACTAAACAGTAGCTGAGGAATATTTCCCAATCGTCGGGAACTTGTTTCTAAAGTATAGCGATTTAATCTATCTACACCAGAACGACTGAGTTGGATGTGATCCAGGGGTCAGCAAAAAATTAGCATCAAAGTGCTGAAGGTAGACGAACAAAACTCAATTACCATATCGGATAACTTGGTATTCTGCACCCAAATATCCATCTGACAAGACAAAGGTGTTTTCTTTAGTAAGGCACTATCGTCGAAATACTCGAGGATTACGATTAAAGCACAGTGGACTCCTTAGAGCAAATTTCCGACAAGTTTAAGTCACAAACTGACGGTACAGTACATACGAATATGACAGTAGCGCGCCAGGAGTCATTCACCCTCCAGGTTAACTAAACCTGCCATACTCGCGAATGCTGAAAAGGACAAACTAGGATGAAGCTGAGGGAACCTTGCTACGAACTAACGGAAGAGCTGTCGTTGCTTCCCTAAAATGTCTTTACCACTCGATATCAGCTTAGGGCCAGCGCAGTTAAGACGCTCGTTTATAATCCTGCATTTGGAAGGGGTGTTCTAGCTCTGTGTTCATTTTTGCAGGACAACAGTTCTAAAAGTATCCAGTCCGAAGCCAGTGGGCCATGCACAAATTTTGGATCTGCAACTTTAACACAAACACAAATCCTCCCAAGCTTGACGCGGCGTCTTACATGAAAAAGTCACATTGGCAGTGAACCGACGCAACGCAGGTTGCAAAATCAGGAATTCGGTTTAAGATCTTAATCAGAATAGTGTTGCAAAGTTTGTTCTGGATCCTAAGTCATATGGTCAACCAAATGGTTGCGCAAAATGCTGACATTCTTCGCCGAAAATTCACGCTAATTTACAGGCTGTGGGGTTTGTCACTGTTTATAAAAGCTTTCCACTAGGAAATCATAGTCATGTCGTGAAGTGGCATTACTGCATTGGACCCTAAAATCATTCTATAATAATAATAATAAGAAGAAGAAGAAGAAGAAGACGAACTCCTAAGATAAAGGAATAAAAATATAGTTGATGTTGGTTTTTATGGTTTGGAGGGTTCAGGAAAAAAAACTGCTGGCGCAACCTTTCGACCGTCAAGAAGGGGAAGGGGGTTGCACGGTATCGGAGATTATCGGACATCAATTCCTTTCATGAAGTTGGGGATAGTCAAAGTAGAGGCGTTAGGGAACAGCTGGTGAGACCGCCCATAGCGTTCAGTGACCATTAACACCATCGCTACGGTAGAGTCGATCAGTGAATTCAGCACCCAAAATTTGTGGGAGCTATTCGGAATGCAAAAATGGAATAATATTTCTCTTAAATAAAAGATAATTTTGCAGATTTTTCACACTCATTAATAGTTTATTCCAAATAGCAATTGCATTTACGGAATAGAACCGACGATATTTAACAGTACGTGCCAGAGACAGAAATAAAAATACATCACGGTGACTGTTACGTCGTGGCTGGATGTAATGTCTTAATGGGGTGGGTGGGTTAAATATGTGATTATACAAGAGGTTAGATAGCAAAAAATAGTCCCTTTTGTAATCTACGGAACCATAAAAGATCAAGACCCGTAAGCTGACAACGTTCTTGGTAAGACAAATGTCGTTGTTCCGGAGTTAAAATTCTCTTGGTAAAAAAGCGTTGAACGGATTCTATTTTCTTCCGCTCAATAGCACGCATTAGCCTTAATAACAACGAACAGTATTCTTGGCCAGGTTTAACCTACATGTTATAAAGGTGCATTCTAATATCGCTGGTTTTGACGTTTCGGAATATAAATCCTGTCGTTCTACGCGCTTTGGATACTAGTAGGACGCAGTTCTCCGAAAGATTAAGACTCTTGGTATATGATACACCCAGATCCCTAATAATTCCAGGTATATTTATATCGTGACCGTCAATACTTAGATGACGTTTATGGTCGCCGCCAACCACCATGACTGAGAACTTATGCCAAGAAAGAGAAAGGCGCCATGTGCGGCATCACTGGCGAAAGCCTGTAGATCGCTATTTAGGAGCTCAAGCACGATGTCATGATCTGCCGGCTTAAATCGATATGCAAATTTAAGATCATCGGCATACATGAAGGGCTCACCATTCTGAAATAAATCGGGCACATCATTAACGAAAAGGCAAAATATAAGCCGGACGAGTACACCACCCTGAATGAATCCACTCCTCACAAATGTGGCGTTGGAGATAATATTGGAAATCTTAACTCGTTGTGTACGATTGCCCACGAAAGAGGATGTAAAATTCAAACGTTTTTCACCTATTCCGAAAGAGGACAGATTCAAGAGAAGAAGAGCATTGTCAACACGATAAAAAGCCTAAGTATAATCGAAATATACTGTGTAAAGTGTGAAACCATTGTCCCTAGATTGGAGAACATGATCAAAGAAAGAGAGTTGACTGGTGTCACAAGAGCTAGCTTTGAGGAATCCAGGCTGAGCAGCACTCAGTAGGTTATTCTCTTTTAAGTGACACATCATCTTATCTTTCATCAGTGTCTCTAACATTTTCGAAAATGCTGGGAGGTAGTTTATTGGCCTAAAGTCATCAAATGATGTAGATTTGTGGCGCGTAGGAATGGGCAAAATGTGTGATTCCTTCCATAAGGTAGGATAAGTTTCACTTTCAAGAGCGAGATTAAATAACTTGCATAGGAGGGATGGGAAAATCGTATTTGCATCGGCTTTTAAAATGCTTAGTGGGACACTATCAGGTCCTGGACTATAGGATTAACAAAAACGCCGAATCGCAACGGTCACATCCCACAGAGTGAAAGTTATAATTTCGAGAATTGTCTCGGCCAATGACTTGATGGTCAGAAATGGAGTAGTCGACTTTTGATAAATGTTTTGGGCAGGAATGCGGTTAGATAGACATCGGCTTTGGATTCCTGAGAGCGTCTCGGAGTGTGGGATGCTGCGTTTTTCTGTGAGTTCCTACGTTTTGGGAGGAAAGTTTCGAGACGTTTAACGAACGGTTTACAGCGAATCGGACCACTTCGGCTAGCTGTCATTCTTCGGATAATCTCTTAGCTTACTCAAAATTATTACAAATCTACGGCGGAACGGAATTGTCCTTCTGAAGATGGAATCGACGAGACAGTCAACGCAACCTACGACGAAAGGGTAAGTGTATAAAGACCACACTTCCTTCACTTAATATTTTCTTATGGTGGACAAAACGAAAACTAAGCGGATCCAAAATTTCGTACGGTTTATCAGTGCAAACACTTACATCCGAAGTTAGGAAGAAATCAGTCCAAGCGCATGAATTATGATGTGTTAATAATTCGGCCGAGCGTGCTGATCGGAAATCGAAGAAGAAGCTATACTTTGGGAACAACGTTTTGTCAGCCCCGAGTTCTAACTTTGAAACAATTATGTCATGGTCTGAGACCCCGACTGGGTCTAGGGATGTTATTAACAAAGGCATGCAGCCTCTACAGAAAATTAGGTCAAGAATATTTGATCCTGGGGTGGTAAAATCCACAACCTGACTCCACATCCCAACATACGCAGCCTCAAGAAAGTCTTCGAACCTTCTGTGATCGGGAGGCGTGGACCAGCGGACTTCAGGAAGATTGAAGTCATCCGCAACCAATTGATACTTAAAGCTTGAGTCGGCCGCAGCATGAAATGCCTGTGAGAGTATACGATCAAAATTGTCATTGCGTTGTGATGGCGATAGACGCAGCCAACGGGTAAGGAGAACATACTTTTTAGTGCAACCTGGAGCCAGCAGCTGCCTTACACTGCGGAAAAATGCTAGAGTTCCAGCGGCAGAAATGTTAGTTCTTGTTTTGTGTAGATAAACCTGCCCCCACCATTGCTGTCCTCACGATCATTTCGAATGCAGGTATAACCTAGAAGAGAGAATTTGAAATCAGCTACGGAAGCTGATATCCATGTCTTAGTTATTATGACTGTATCTGGACAATTGACGAACGCCAAAGTCCGAAGCAAAGGCATCTTTTTCAGCATGGATCTGGCATTTCGAACAAAAAGTTTGAGGGGAAAGGCTGTTTGTTTCTGAGGGAGGTGGGCTACGTCTTCCAGAAATTCGTTGCCCACGGAACATACGGTCCGGTTGCACCGATCAGTTACTGCAAAACATTTTGTGGCATTAAACGATTCTGACGCGAATAAAGCGGTGTAGGATCTGGGGGAGGAAATGACGGGCAGTGGAACTGGTGACCATTGATAGCTAGCTCCTTTTCAGCTGGAAATCTACAGGCCAAAGACTATTACGTATTGCCTCCAGAACGAAACTCAGGAGCGGATGAGTTAACTGACACAGTATGGACATTAGCATGAGGAATGCATTGGTAAAACGGTCGTGGGGAAGTATTTTAGGTGGTGGTGGTGGATGGACTGCTGCTATTTGAGCAAGAATTCTATTAAAAGGCGGGAATGTCGGCATATTCGGCCTAAACGCCTCGATATGAGGGCTGGGGGAGTTGGAAACACTCCACGTTTTGGGCCGTGGTGTTTGAGGCATGGCTAGGCAATGGAGTTGAATGGGTGGAGGGAAGAATGGACTTAAAATCGGTAGCGATCAAGCAATCCAGATCGGTGAGTTATTGATGCAGCCAAAAGTTTATTTATGTGCCCCCAAATTAGGAATATCATTGAATATCTCCCGAAGTGTTCGGATAAATAATTGAATATGAGACCCTTGGGGATCTCGTCATAGCAAGTGAATATAAATTTATAAATTAATTTCGGGGCAATCGGAGAGATTTTGTACACTATTCAGTTTGAACATATTAAATAAATTTGTGAAAGTTGTATAGGAAATGCGCCCTATGGATTTCACAGCAACGTAACATTCTACACATATTTACGAACCCGACACATCACTAATTGTATAGAACCACTTCAAAAGGTACAGAGGATAGTACGAACCGTGGTTTATGCCATTGGAATTTGACCGGACTTGCCTAGGGACACCCTCCCGCACAGAAAGGTTAACTGTTAACCATAACTGCTTCCAACGACATCCCGTTTGACTAACCGAAATTCTGTCAATGATCCTCCTCTCGTAACTGAATTGCAACATACTCGTGTGAAGGAAGATGCACCCCCAAAACAGTCTACGACGCCGATTCCCTACACCAGCACAGGTTCTAGATGGGAGTCCCGCATCCGATATTGGGCTAGCGCACTTAAAAGAAGCGCCAAATTTGCAGTGTTGTCTTGGGTCCAATTGTCAGTTTACTCTGCGCGAATTGGGATCCGTGCCGCCCCCTCTTTTCGTTGTGGTATAAAGCTTTGGTCAGTATCTGTTGTGACAAGGGAATGTTGTGGCAACCTAGTTGGGAGTTAGTGCCGTGCCGGAAAAATGTGTCCTTGCCCGCCTCCAGCCTTCTCGACCCTCTCGTGATACCAGACTTTGCTGTGTGAAGAGCAGAAATTGCGTAGATGCTGCGCCAGTTTACTATTGCTATAAACTAATTTACACAGGAGTCGTCGGCTCTGCTCTCACCCTGCTTTGGAATACAGGTCGGACATGGTCGGTGAGGACGGCAGAACTGTCGTGAAGGACCATGCCTTCACCGTCGAGAATTTCGATACCCGTTGTTTTGGCTGGTAAACACGTCCCGCGATGGTCCAACCAGAAACAGCATTAACGTAGAGCAGCAGTAACGTAGAGCGGTGGGGCAGAGCACGGTACAGAGTTGCCGTAGAGCGCTGCCTGACAGAAAATGGTCTTTGAAAAATTGGTTGGATAACGATGGCAGTCAGACTGACTATAATTTATACTAACTGCAAAGATGGGACCTATAAAATCGACCACTAACTGAGAAAATCTATCGCAATAAGCTCTGATTCAGGTGTTTAATGCTCTTTAAATCAAATTTAAATAAATAAAATTTTGGGCGTGTGGAGGTATAATTGGCTGTTGGGAGTCAAGTTGTAATAGGCATCGAAATTCGCCAGGAACTTGGATTAAGTACAATTTGTTTACCAGCGCGGCCCATCTGACAAGGGAACTGGCTACGCAACCCAATCGCGGGTATACAGCCTAGGAAACCAATCAAATCCTTAAAGGTCTGCAGTTATTCATGTCCCACGAGATCTGCAAAGGGCTAAGTCGCTTCTAATAAAAACCCACAACATTTATCGGATTTTAAGTATTTTTTCGCTTACTGAGTTTTGAACACTCACCTTAATTCTTCATATACAAGCCGACCTATTAGTTGTAACATCGAAAGTGAAATTATACCTATTATATCATGTCGAAATTTATGGAGTCTCAGCAAGCTAACTGTAACAGTACGGCCAGCGAGGGCACTTCGTTGGAAGATAAGTCTGGTAAGATATCCTCCACATCTAGAATTTGTGCTCGCTCTTCCTGCGCTTCCAGCCAACGACCAGCAAAGCGTGCAAAAAGCGTAACTACCCAAAAAAGTGTTAGGTACGAAAGTAGAACAACTCGAAAAGGCGCTTGCTGATTTAAGGACTCTAGACGACCCTAGACGACCAGAACGTGTCCAGTGTTAAAGTCCCAAATACGAAGAGCAAAACCCAAAAATATCTCCTCGAGGGCATCTTCAAGCAAGTGTTGCAACGCAGTAGCCAAAACCGCAGACGCCGGTAACAGCAGGACAACGAAAACGAAGCTGCTGATAAGGGCAGACTCGGTTCCCACAGAAGATATCTTAAGCGATGTCACAGAAAAATTACCTGGCGCGGAGGCCATATCGCCTATGCTTCTTGCTGTATGTGACGGGATTTCTCTTTTGCCTGGAGATGATATACCTGGGTCATCCAGTCTACTTTTGCCCTCTTGTTCTGGCAACCACCCCGAGCGCACTACAGAGCACGTATCTGAATGCGAAGTCATGAACCCATGGGTAGAATGGAGAGGGAAAACCATGACAGGAGTCTGAACTCACAACTAGCGCTGATGGGTTGCTCGGGACTGTCAGTAAACAGCAAAAGTGTGCGTCCAAGCGACGACTCCGTAAATCGTCCTCGCCCACATGCAGCGAATTCACCGGAAAGACAAAGTAAGGATGACCATGCTCGCTAGCAGTGTTTGGTTATTCAGGGTTTGTCGGAATCGAATGCAGTCAGACCTGAAGACCGAGTCTCAGAGAACCTTGCTTCTTTTCATTGTCTATTAAATCAGTTACTCCAAGCAGACATGGAAATAAAGGCTCTGAAAGCATTCCGGATAGGAAAAAGGATTGAAGACAGGACAGCAGCACAACCACCTCGCCCCCTCAAAATTATGCTGGAGAACAAAGAGCAAATCAAGTTGATCCTCTCTAACAAAACCGACCTCAGAAACACACATAAGCAGGTTTTTTTTCAACCGGACTACTCACCAGCGGAACGGCTGAAACGCCGGGAACTTGTCTTGGAGTTAAAATCAAGACTAAAAGGTGGCGAATACAATCTGGCTATCTTCAAGGGGAAGGTAGTTCGGAAATATATGCCGTTTCAGTGGAACCAGCCTGCAATACTAAGAACGACAGCAGCTACTCAGCTACCACATACACCTTCGTTGAACCACCTGCTCAAGGCGGCAACAAAAGTGAGCCGGTAACGTCCAGTGATCTGACTGAAACAATGCATATAAATGGAACCCATCAGGTAACGGAAGAGCCCAGAGAACATGACGTCCTAGAAAACGGAGTAATGCTCACAACAGTAACAAATACAACGGGAAATTAGGCTAGTGCAAAACTGAGATGCTTGTACACGAATGACCAAAGCCTCATATTGAAAATAGACGAGCTAAAACTTGGCCTTGCAGAGCTGTCTCCAGATTTTTTAGCAGTAACCGAGACTTGGCTGTCCGGGAATATCAGCGATAGCGAAGTAGCCTTGCCTGGATACCAAATTTATCGGAGGGACAGGGAACATCGTCAGGGTGGTGGTATATTTGTGTATGTTAATGAGGGCCTGGCAGTGTCGGAAAACAGCACCAAGTTTGCGTGTGGCACGGAAGCTATTTGGTTGACCATCAAGCCTAGCGGTTCCCCGTGTCTCGATGTCCTCACTATCTACCGACCACCTCGGACAGAGCAAATGGCCGACACTCAACTATTAGAGCAGTTGGAGAAATTTTCCAGTCGACCTAACGTCATGATCATGGACGACTTCAACACACCAGGAACAAACTGGAATACCCTCCAAGCGTCAGGTCCAAAATCGGCATTCGATTACCGTCTGCTGAACAAAACATTAAAGGCGTCCCTCACACAACATGTCATGTTCCCAACAAGAACACGTGAAGGACAAAGGGCAAACTGCCTTGATCTGGTTTTTACGAAAACACCAGACAGCATAGCGAGATCATCTCCATGTCGCCCCTTGGCCGAAGTGATCACGTAGTGCTTATGTGGGATTATTCGTTATTCTCCACTTCACATACTCCAGACCATAAAAGACAAAATGTTTGGCGGGGCGACTTCAATCAGATGAGGGCAGACTTATCCGGTTTCGACTGGGGCTCATCGTTTACGGGAAATGCCAACGATGACTGGGAACTGTTTAAGAATGTCCTTCTGCAGCTCACCAACAACCACTGCCCACTGACTAGTGGAAGACTGAACAAACGCCCTGGATGGCTAAATAGGAACCTTAAGAAAGAAATCAACAGGGAGCACAAATTGTGGCGAAAATACTGCGCCACTGGGCAAGTTGAATATTTCAACACCTACAAGACACAGAGGAACAAACTGGGGAATCTGATCATGAAAACGCGGCAGGAATTCAAGAAGAACTTGCTACAAAAAGCAACGCAGAACCCCAAATTACTCTAAAGTTACCTCCGACGAAGTACAAGGAACAAGCGTCAAATTCCCTTAATAAAAACTACTGATGGCGTTGAGATTGTTGATTGTAGGGATAAAGCTGTGTACTTTTCACAATTTTTCCAATCAGTGTACACCAATGAGGCAAGGTTCCTTCCTCCCTCCACAGAAGAACTGCCGACCCCAAGCGCCATTGATATACTCTTCTCAGAAGGCATTGTCCGAAGATAATTAGAGGCATTGAACGAATCGAAGTCGCCAGGACCAGACGAGATTCCACCCAAGTTTCTCAAGCAGCTTGCCAGTGAGCTTTCTGTGCCTTTGTCGATGCTCTTTCAAACGTCATTTGACACTTGAACACTTCCTATCGATTGGAAGCTGGCGCGTATTACTCCGCTACACAAAGGAGGTAACAGGGCAGCGACGACAAATTACAGGCCCATAAGCTTTACATGCATTCTCTGCAAAGTTATGGAAAGGATCATAAAGAGCGAACTTATGCAATTTCTGGAAGTTAACCGTCTGTTACTGAAATGCCAAAATGGGTTTCGGAAAGGAAGATCCTGCACGACAAACTTGCTGCAATCTCTCCAGAGCTGGACCCGAGCTCTCGACGACAGGCACGCGGTCCACATAGCCTTCATCGACTTCCAGAAGGCTTTCGACACTGTGTCACACCAGAGGCTCTTACATAAACTTAAAAAATAGGTATCGGTGGCAACTTCCTTAAATGGATCGAAAACGTCCTTTTGGGTCGACAGCAGGTTGTGTGCATCGGTCGGGGACAATCTGATCCTGCTATGGTCGAGAGTGGTGTCACCTAGGGTTCAGTGCTGGGACCCATTTTGTTCTTTATATACGTGGACGATGCCGCAACAGCTTTGGACCGCGAAGTAGCAATGTTTGCCAATGACATGAAGATATGGAGTGTAATTCGGGGTCCTGCCGACGAAGACAGACTACAGATGAACCTTAATCGGTTGGAGGAGTGGTCAAACCGTTGGCTCCTGCGGTTTAACGTTGCCAAATGTAGCATACTTCGCCTAGGCAGCACAGCCAGATCCGCCAGCACAAGAGACTACTTTCTGGGCGGTGCAGCCCTACAAGAGGTCAAAGCCCAAAAGGACCTCGGTGTTCTGACGACAATTTCCCTTAAGCCATCCGCCCATTGTTCGAGGGTGGCAAAAAACGCAATGTCTGTATTGTACGGCATCCAGCGTGCGTTTATGAACTTTGACGAAGATGCTTTCTCAAAGACATTCGGAACATTAGTTCGGCCGCATTTAGAGCACGGCATACAAGCCTGGAGGCCGTGGGCTGTTGAAGATCAAAACTGCCTCGAAAGAGTCCAGAGGAGAGCCACGAAAATGGTTAGGGGTCAAAGCTCCTTTCCTTGTGCAACTCGCCTAGTAAATCTGAACCTCTTTCCTTTGAGTTACAGGCAACTTCGCTGGGATCTCTTGCAAGCCTTCCGCATTGTAAAGGGGTTGGATTGCAGTCTGCCCTTCGAGGACTTTTTTTGAATTTGCTACCACTACCAACCTACGAGGTCACCCGTTCAAACTGCGCACCCAGCAGGCAAGGCTGGATGTGCGAAAGTTCTCCTTCTCTGTTCGAGTGGTCAAACCATGGAATGCCCTTCCCGCAGCTGTTGTGATGTCACCATGAATACAAAGTTTTACAGAGAATTTGGACACATTAATGTTCCGAAATGACGAAGAGCGATGAGAAGTAGAGCTCATCCCCTGTAACTCGTTCTCACTTTGTCCTATCACTATGGGCGTGTTTGAACTATTTCAGCCCAGAACATTTATCTGTATACCACACTTTTTTGCTTTGCAAATAGGCTAATCAAAGGCTTACACCTATTTCCTTCAATAAACTGAACTGAACTGAAAATGCTATCATGAACTAAATGATAGTCGGATGGATTTAACTCATTATAACAGAGAATTTTCAATGTTATCTGTCCTATTACAGGGCAAACAAATTCCTAAGAGCCGAAGTGAATGAACTCGGAGCTAAAAGCCTTTCTAAAACGACAATTGATTCTTCAAACTCTGCACACTAAGTGCTGCCTAAGGGCACTTTAGGAAATTTTAGCATCAACGGCAGATTCGCCTATGCAAGGCTCTCATGCTTTGGTGGATTCGCGAACTCAACGTACGCCAAAACTTGCTAAAAATCTGAAATCTGATATGACCATATATACAGTACGAAAGTGACCGTTATTTGATACCCGCCGTCAGTTCTGCTGACCGGCCACTCGGCAGATATTTTTATGTTTATTTGTTCAATCTTCCATTTTTAACTTGTGTGTTTAATTGTCTTCTTTTCTTCTAACCAACAAACGGGCGATCCGTCATTTTCATTCTTCAACTAGTGGAGAATGCTTTTGGAAAGCTTTAGTCAACCTAGTTTTATGACGGAGGCCCGCGCAATCATCCTGTACGGACAGAAGGCCTTCACTTTTACTGCTGCTCCAATGAATCCCAACTTTCGAAACGTTGAATGAGTACGAATACCACCCCGGCATATAGATAGATAGATAGATAATTTTTATTAAAGACCCGTCGGGGTCCCATCAAAGCAAGTTAAAATAAATTTGCATGCGAGTTTTAGACGAGGTAGGCTGAATCTTTACAAAATGCAATTCATAGTTTCTGAATTAGAAGTCC
>CACRXP010000984.1:111356-126173 GCA_902702965.1 Spirometra erinaceieuropaei
GACTTGAAAACGGGAATGATAATTGACGTTTTCCATGTTTCAGGAAAGAATCCTTTTGAAATATAAACCGAGAATAGATGACTGAGCAATATGGGAAAGTCGGACGCTTGTTTAATAATCGAATTCGGAATCCCGTCCGTTCCTGAGCAGTGTGAGTATTTCAAACGGCTTATGTGTTTCTTAATGAGATCTGAGGAGACATCAATTGTACTAAGTGTCCTATCTGAAAGTGATCGAAAGAAAGGGACCGGATCGGACTCGGTAGCAAGGTGTTTTGCGAAGAAAGCACTAAACAACTCCGCCTTGTCAGTGTCATCGGTGAGGAAGACTTTGTTATCATTTAGCATGGGTGGAAGTTCATGACCCCGCTTAGAGGAGGACCGATGACGGAAGATGTTAGCGACGGATTTGCCAGGGTTCGAACCACTGAGAGCAATTGATTCTCTTTGCCTGTCGCGCGCTTGGCGCATCCTTGAGGCCATCTCAAAAATCTCTTAGCATAAAGTCATTGCAGTGGTCAAGTGCAGACAGATTAAGCTGCCGACCAATTACAACGGGTGACGACTGACTAGTAATATCATCTGACTTAGATTTAGGTAAAGCTTCTGACTTACGTTTAGTTAGGCCATGTTTACTTACAAGAGCCGAGAGCTTACGTCGACCAGTGACTTTTGGTCTCATCTTGTCTCGAGGCAATCTGTGATTAAGAAAACTTCTGGCAGACAAGTTGACTGAATTTCAGCTAGGGGCTAACGATGTAAAAATAAATTACAACAGTTAAAGGGTAATCGGATGCACAAAATGGGAATTGCAAAGTGCGATTAGTGAACAGCGGGTATAGACTAGCAAAACTCGAAAGGAGATGGCAGCGGGCAGTTCTTAGAGAAAAGGCCTGTATTTTAGGAAATTTAACCAAAAAACAGGTACTAAAATCGTTAGATCTCACAGAAAAACCACTAAAAAATATCCTCCACTTATTTTCAAATTTAAAGGATTAAGGCGACAAGTCTAGAAAATTATTGCACTGTTAGGATGGTAAGCATTTCCTTTACAATATTATCGGATTAATCTAATTAATATCGGGAAGAATAACTGGAAAAAGACCACAGAATATAAGCAATTGCTCTCTCCAGTATTTATTTCATACAGAACGGTGTTAACTACACTACGAATGGGTCAGCCATAAAAAGGAAACTGGTCGCGAAATTTTAAGTTCTTAATGGGGAATAACAAACCAAACGGATCTCCATCGCCCTGGTGTAAAGACCTCCAGAACGGCAGAAGTACACTGGCGGTGCCCTTACCAGTAAGCTAAAGCAAATCTGCCGTAGAAAACACATAATACATAGATTCACTGCACGCGACCAGACAGTTCGTTGGAGCACAAATTACTTTCGTTGACCACTGACGAATTCCTCACTCAACCCGTTGAAATGGAAACACTATGATGCAATAAAATTGCCTGGGTAATTTTCGAAGAGTTTTTGACGCCCTTGTAAGAATATGCAATGCTAATAACTACGTCGTGGATGAGGGAGTATAGTGACCTCCTCAAACAGGTGCAACGTAGAAAAACGGAAGTTATGGGTGATTTAAAGCATTTTTCTTATCAGCAGGAGTTAAACGGACTTGGCTTACTCTCTCTATCTTGTAGTGAACTAGACTGCAGCCTACTTTAGACCTTCCGGATTGTCCGTGACCATGGTTGCTCCCTAGGACCGGAAGACTTCTTTCAGCCTTCCCCTACAAACCATTTACGCGGCCATCCCCACAAAGTCAAAAGCAAACGCACGCAAATAGACCGTAGAAGGTTTCCTTTCAGCCAACAGGTTTTCGGACCATGGACGTCGCTACCAAATGGTATGGCGGCGGCCGACACAATTCGCATATTTAATGGAAAACTTGCTCACGTATAATCTAACAAAGACCGACTTCTACAACATGACTACTCACAGTCAGCTTCTTCTGACACTGCCATATGCAATCCTTCTGTGGTTACTCACAGGGAGCAGAAGATTCCTTCTTACTTATGTTGTATCGTGAATCGATTGCATTCTAAGTGTTTGCAACTTTATTTTAAGTCCGTGGGCGAAGTTATTGTATATTCCAAGGTCAAGATTTTGGCGTGCGCCTCAACCTCATGGGCAAATGAAGCTTCGCTTTCACTTTGGGGCTTTAAGTCATTTGATGTGTACTTCTGACTGGCCTTTTCTCAAAAATAGTTTTTACTGCCTCGCATAATGCATATTTGCCTAATTAGACATTCTAATTAATAAGCCACAACTTGTACAGTGACTAATAATAACAACATTTGTTTATTCAAGACACGTGGGTGTCAGTCCATCGCAAGTATAAATAACTTTGACATTAATTTTAGAATTTCAGACGCGGTATACAGAATTTTTACAATACTTAATTCATAGTTATTGAATAAGTGCTATGTTACGAGGAATGATAAGGGAGCAGTGAAAAAAACTCCTAACATATGACTAAAATGAGTATGATTGGATTAACACTATGGGAGAAAATAAAACGCGCTCCTTAATGTATAAAAAGCAGGCAGTACCGGCATCTGTGTGGCAGTGTATAACGGATTTCATGAAGGGGTAAGTAGGCGGGTCAGGCAGGACTGGCCGGTATGTGGTATTGAGTACAACGTTCGAAACGGGCGTCATCAAAGCGGAATGCATATGCCGGATGAGGTCATTCATGTCAAAGTGGCGAAAAAAAAATCCGCGCGATAGGAACCCAGTTGCGATCGGGTACAGTGAGCCGAGTCCAACCGAGGATAGGGCAGGGAGATGCGACCTGACTACTAGTATATGGCGAATACATAAGTTTTCGCCAAGAGCGTCGATGGAGCGCATTCTGTGAGGGCACAATGCATGAACTGAAAAATTGAAAAAAATAACATTTCTGGTGAGGAATCTTAGGAAGCGATACGACTCACAAAGGAAGGAAATGTGAGAAGATACGGAAAGTTAATTGCGGCATCCTAAATTCTCGGTGGCCCTTTCTCAGTGTCATAGAGAAAGTTGTCTGGGAAGGATGAGGAAAATAAAAGCTTAATCGAGTCAGTATTCATATAAAGACGTTACCTTCTCTTGAATGTATGTAGATTATCAAAAGATCTTATATTTAATGGAAGGTTATTCCAGAGGAAAGTACCTCTGAAAGCGAAAAAGAGAGTGTTTAGAGGTGGAGGAAGCTGGAGGAGGTATAATCAAGGATGAGTTGCGTAGATTGTATGGGCGACTACTAGGGGTAAGTGCTGAAATCCGAGGAAGATTTGAACTATTATTAATGCGAAAGAGGAGACAGAAGCCTGCTTCGAGTCTTCGGACTCATAAAAAGTTTAGGTAAATTAGCTGGCATCTATCTGAGTAGGAGATATCTGGATGTTCCCTATCTAAAATTCTTTTAGAAAAACGTCTTTGGACATTTTCAATTTTTAAATGACTAACCTCATTCATCAAACCAAAGAATGGGCAACAATACTCAAGAATGGGAAGTACAAACGTACGATAGAGCCTTAATTTAATTTCGGGAAGATAGAAATTGTAAGAAATAAAGCCACAAATCTGGGCAGCTTTGGCTGTAATTCTGCCAGCGTGTGGCGAGAGATCAAGATTACTAGTGTAGCTTAAACCTAAATCCTTGATGGTGGTACATTCAGTCATAGGTGTGCCTTAAAAGACCACTGGTTGGGGTAGCCTATCAGGTCCAAAACACATATAGCGACATTTAGAAGGAGAGAATTCCAGTAGCAATTTTGAGCTCCAAGCTGAGAGAGCAAGCAAGTCAGCATGGATTTGCTGCAGGCAATGAAGGTTCGTGGATTTATTGAAAGAATATACACAGTTGACATCATCGGCATAAATATATGATTGGGAATATTTAACTGCGGCCGAGATATCATTTATGTAAAGCAGAACCAAAAGAGGACCTAAAACGGCGCCTTGTCGGACACCACTTACAATAGGGCTTTCACTGGAAAGTGAAGATCCCAATAAAACCTTTTGTTTACGATAAGACAGTTATGGCTTGATAAAGTCTATTAGTGGACTGCGAATTCCCATAGCTTCTAATTTAACCAAGAGTCTTTTGTGTGTCACTTTATCAAATTTGAATTGGATAATGAGGCTACGTACGATAAAATAGACAACAATAAAGTTCTCTTACCAGTCAATAAACCGACGATAAAAGCGGTCAGTGGGGACGGTTTATCGTTTAAAATATAATGGTGTTCAAAATTTAACGAGGAAAACCCTTTATAAATGCGGGTAAAACTTAATAGGATTGAGGCTAGGTTGGGTGAAAGATTACGATACTATATTTCCGCTTTATGATAAATCGACGAAGCACGACAAGAAGCTAAGAGGACGTAAGACAAAAAAAGGAAATTTTGTCAGATATACACTGGAAAACTGTGCAAGAGATTAACAAATCGAATTCAAAAATATAACTTTCACTCATCTTTTCAAAATCGTGCTGCGCGCGTTGACCTTGGACCTTTCGGCGTGCTAGAATCTTGGTCGGAGACACAGAAGTCACTCAGTTGCCTCCGTTGAATTCTCGAGGTTTAGTGAACGCTTAAATTTTATTCTGTCCACGTTGAACTTCGACCCTCTCTTCGCTCAGGAATACGCCTCTTCTGGCGGTAAAGGAAAGTCAGCTGAAGGAATACTTGGCTACTTACAATATAAAGACACATCCAGTACTTCTAATAGAGTTATCGAGCAAACTTTTAAACCGGTCGCAGTCATAACCCGTGCCTCAAAGGAGAGGATAAAGCGTAAACATGATTTTACACTATTTAATATTTCTAGTCGCTTATCTGTTTTCGAGGGTGAGCATTTGTTGCTGGTAAATTTTGGTGTGTATCCAAAGTCTCGCATGCCAAACGACTGAGTTCGAATGGTTGTAACCCAGAATACTAATTACTCCCCTTGCCGATAGCACGTTCGTCAGAATTATGGGCACATCTTATTTCATGTGACACGTTCAATTCCGCCCAATGTTCGAATGTGAATCTTTGCACTGGTAAACTTTGCAAAGTTTTGACCCATCTATCCCCTGTTTTATCACTGTATGAAAATACTTATTAACAAGGATAAGGTTTTTCTCCATCAATCCTTTTTCTACAAACCGCGTTGGCACTCTCGTCGAAATAATTCGTAAAACAGCGTTTCTCATCTCCTCCTGTCTCCAGAAACTGCTCACATTTTAAAAATGTCAGATGAACTCCTTAAGAATGGTTTCATCAGTAAATACAGTCTACATAGACTTCAGTTAAGCCTTCGACGAAGTTCTATACAGACGGCTAATACCTGAACTGCGTTAAGTGAGTTTGACTGAAAATGTACTCAAATAAGATGTTGACTTTCTCGCGGGCAGACGTCAGGGCTTTTGTATTGGTAAGGCCCAATCGGAGTGGGAAATCGTTCGCAGCGGTTCCCTGCTTGCGAGCATTCTGGGTCCCATTCTGGTCCTGATATACGTGAACGGCTGCCTTGGTTGCCTGATCTGCGAGAAGTCAGTGTTCGCTGGTGATCTGGAGATACGGAATTCAGTAAATAGGCAGGGGATGCGCGAAAAGTAAAAACGAACTTGGGTCGATTGCAATAATGGTGTGATCAATGATATTTCAGCCTCAATTTTAATGGATACCAAGTCATCCGACTACGGTTTAGTTACACAAAGGCTATGAAATAAGATACTAGTACTTCATCCGGGGTCACGAGTCTGAGATTAATAATAATAATTTTTAATTTTTTTCTGAATTAGTATTCCGTTAAGAAAAATGACCAGCAAGCAGTGAAAGAACCCCATTCTAGAACTTAAAAAATGACTGAAGGCATACTTGAAAAAGTTCAACGGCGAGCAACGAAACTTGTATCTGGGCAGTGGTCACTACCCTACGAAACGCGGTTAGCTAATCTTGACCTCTTTCCTTTGAGTTACAGACAGCTACGTGGGGACCTGATACAGGCTTTCCGCATCGTGCGCAATCAGGGCTGCTGCCTCGCGTTTGGAGACTTCTTCGAGTTGGCGACTACGACTAACCTGAGAGGCCATCCACTCAAACTGCGTGTGGCTGGTGTCCGGCTAGACACCCGAAAGTTCTTCTTCTCCAACAGAGTGGTTGCAGCTTGGAATGCCTTGTTTGAGGATGTTGTTATGTCAGGCTCGGTAGATACTTTTAAATGGAGACTAGATCAGCATTGTAGCGCGCACCACAATAACGCCGGACTACGGCCACCTTGACAGCCAACGCGGACAACTAAGTGTTATAACGATGCTACTACCAACATTTAAGTAATATATGTTTATGTTATTTATTAAGCCTGGGCCACGTCGCACACCGCTGTTCGCATTCACCACGATGCCTGTAGACTAAACAATTTTACTTCTTTTCCCGTGTCTTAAGTATGCCTCAACTGTCCGCTGTATTTTGATCAACAAAGCAAGTTAATGTGCCTATAAACTCTGTTAACGCACGACATTCTGTGTTCATCTGTACAGTTTTTGCTATTCCCCTCGCATTTCCTTCATGTTACTTCCTTTGCATTTCCTCCATATATATCCTCTGCATGTAACCAATAGGGATTTCCAAGGTACACACCTACTTTCCCTGAAATATACTGATACTGAAAAAAGCTGTCGCTCATGAAAGGACAGAAATGCGGGCAGGACCGGCCTGCATGTAGCGCTGTAGAACGGATTATTAACGGACATCGTCAGGGCAGAAATAAATGTCAACCCTGAGGGGTACGTATGCGGGGCAGGCAGGACTGGTCTGTATGTGGTATTGTATAGGGGATTCAAAGGAGACATCGTCAGGGCAGAATTGATACGCCGGATGAGACTATTCACGTATAGGTGGCAAGACAAGAGGAACCGAGACGCGATCGGTCACAGTCCACTTCCAGCCCAGCCGAGGAGTGGTTTATGCGATATGTACCCACACGTCTGTGTGGTTCTGGCAGAGATTCCATCTGCATGAGATGATGAAACTTAAACCTAGATCCTTTATGGTTAGGCATTCTGGGAGTATATTATTCTGAAAAATTATGGAACCAGGAAGTTTGGCGGGACCAAAAGGCATGATCCCACATTTGGATGATGAAAACTCCACCTGCCATGTCGAACCCCATCTGCTTAAGCGTAGTAAATCGCCATTAATTTTTTTTCAACACAAACGTTTGCGGTGTCCTTAGAGTATGAGTAAACACACTTAAGGTCATCGGCATAAGTAAAATTTTGCGAATTTCCGAGTTCAGTTGAAATATCATTGATGCGCAGAAGGAAGAATAGCGGACCCAGAACCGTGCCTTGAAGTACGCCACTCGTGATCGAGTGAGGTGTCGAGTAGCTATTACCGGCCATGACTTTCTGATATCGGTTGGACAGATAGGACCTGATGAAGTCGAGTAGAGGCGGCCGGATGCCGAGAGCTTCCAATTTTACTAAAAAGACGTCTATGGGGCACCTTGTCAAAGGCTTTGCTAAGATCAAAGTAAATAACAACCACTGACTGCCGCTCATTACGAAGAGAAGTGATTAGATTAAGAAATGCCAAGTGGCAAGTTTCGCAGGATCATTCAGGTAAAAATTCATGCTGACTAGAGCTCAGAAGCCGATTAGCTAGACAGAAGTCAAGAATTTCATTGAAAATAATCCTTTAAAGAAGCTTTGTTAGAGACGGTGTTTTGTGCACGCCCTGACCGATATTAACATCCGACCGAGATTTAAACTTGAAGACGGGAATGATAATTGACGTTTTCCATGTTGCAGGAAAAAAATCCTTCTGAAATCTAAACCGAGAATAAATGGCTAAGCAATATGGGAAGGTCGGACGCTTGTTTAATAATCGAACTCGGAATCCCGTCCGTTCCTGAGCAGTGTGAGTATTTCAAAGGACTTATGTGTTTCTTAATGAGATCTGAGGAGAAATATATTGTACTCAGTGTCCTATCTGAAAGTGAGCGAAAGAAAGGGACTGGTCCGGACTCAGTATTAGGGTGTTTCGCAAACAAAGCATTAAACAACTCCGCCTTGTCAGTGTCATCGGTGAATAAGGCTTTGTTATCATTTAGCAGGGTTGGAAGTTCGTTACCACGCTTAGAGGAGGACCAATGACGGAACATGTTAGCGATGGATTTGCCAGGCTCCAAATCCCTGTGGGCAAGTGATTCTCTTTGTCTGTCGCGCGCTTTGCGCATCCTTGAGGTCATTTCAAAAATCTCTGTGATTCTAAGATGAACTGATAAGGAACTAGTGGATAGGTCGCGCAGCTGCCGTCTCAACTTTTTAGCCTATTGCGTAGAAAATGAGGAAGAAGGTAACCAGAAGAATTAGGCTTGAGATATCTACGCGGCAACAACTCTAGGATGTCCTTGGAAACATTGGACATCACATCACGAAGAATGGTTGCATCGCTACAGAAGAGGGAGCCATACCAATTCAAAAATTTAATAAAGTTATTTATAAAGTCGCTATCTACGCAATCCTACTTTATTTGAGCCCGAACGGTGCTGGTCTTTTTTTAAAAGACAAGCGGTAAGCAACACTGAATTAGTATGTGGTCATTATGAAAGAGGTCCTTTTTGAAAGCAACAAAAAGGGGAACAATATCACTGGTAAAGTTTAGGTCTAAAATGTGATTATCTTTCGTTGGAGAGCGCACCAGTTGGGATCTGTTAGAGAAATTGACAATATCTTGAAACAGCTTGGATCTCGGTGGACAGATATTGGAAACACAGTCTGTTTCAGGCAGATTAAAACTTCCAGTGATTATTTTAACATCGAAAGCATCTTTTGAGATTAATATAAAGATTTCAAAATTGTGACTCATCACTGGCTGAAGAATTAAGGGGATTGTAGGTACAGCCAATAATTGCCTTTCTTTGCAGCGAGAGAATAACAGATGCAAAGCAGAGGTTTCCCTTGAATGAGGAGACATCCCGGTAATAGGGAGAGAGCTTAAAGTAGGATATAAGATAAAGAAGACTACCGCCCCCATGTCTAGTTGTGCGGTCTTTACGGTAAAAATCGAAGTCATCTATGAGAAGGGCAGAGTCAGGAATTAGAGATTAGGTCCAAAGTTCTCTTATACATATATTATCAGGCGTCATTTCGATAGCAATGGCTCTGAGTTGAGCCATCTTGTTTATAACAGACCTGGCATTCAATAATATAATATCTAATGTGTTTTGAACGGCAATGCTATTGCCGACGGTATTTAAAAAAATGTGGAGGCGGAGACGTAAGCTGTGAATTAATGATGCTTGGGGAATACGTACCAGTTGGCCTACACTTATTGACGTACGGGCAGTCAGCAAGAGAAGGCTGAGCATGAGACCTAAAGGATGTGGGGATATAGTTTTCAAACATTGGAATGCTAAGGGAGTTACAACAGGGATAGGCTTGTTGGTAGTTCAAGTAGAGGCTGGTGGGGGGGGAGTAGGGTGGGAAACTAGGTCTAGGTTGGAAGTCAAAGGATATAGGTTGACGTACCTGAGAGCAATTGGCTTTAAGTGGTGGGAAGCCTGAACTAGGTTAGGGCATAAATGATTTAGGGCAATTCATGTATGAATTATTTGCTGGATATATAGTAGGGCTTTGATAAGTAACCGGTACGCAGGACAGAGAATTATTCGAGGATATAATTGGAGCTGTGGGGTTTGTAGACGTTCTGGGTTGTAAAGGCTTGGTAGATCTAAAAGAATGCGGCGTACCCCTAAATGGAACTGCGCTACCTTTCTTTTGGGTCGGAGTCTGATTCAGTTTTGGAGTCTCACCGTTCTGACGCCAAGCCACGGGTGACCTAACTGTAGAGTTTGCATCACCCCGTTGAACAGGGGAAGTTATCGGTCTAGCTGATGCGGACGAATTTTGATACGTCCCAGGGGGACTATTCGGAGAATAGGAAACGACAAATGGGGCTGATGCTGCTAGTTTAGGGGCAGGCAAATGCGTCAGGTGGCCCGAGTGTGATGGAGATGTGGGAGTAAGGGGAGCGAGGGAGTCAGATATCGCAGGAGCAGGACGAGCTGAATGCTCACAGCCACTTGTATTATGACCGAGCTGGTGAGTATTAGACTGAGAAGCAGTGGGTTTACGTGAGAAGAGAGAACCGACTCTGCGCTCTATAGGAGTAAGATCGTGACAAAGGAAAAATTTTGCATTTTCCAGGTAGGCAATGACACGATCTCGATGGACAAAGATTGTGTCAACCTCGGTTGATTAAAATAATTTGACTAAAACAGGTGGATTTTTGCTACGGGAGATTGTAAATAAGTTAAGCGACTTATGCGACACTCAAACCTTCGTTTCCCTCTGTCAAGATAGCAAGGAAGGTCATGGGTATCCTGGGAGCGATACGGAGAACTTCCCTCTAACGAAGAGCTATTTTCTCGAGTGCTTGGAAGCCCTATCTGCCTGATAATAGAATGCTACCTTCAGGTGTGGCACCTCTGGATGACGCATAACTGCACTATTTTGGAAAACGTTCAATGAAATGCAACCAAACTAGTTGGCGGAATAAAGTGTCTACCCTATGAAGAACGACTACAATGGTCCAAAATAATTCCTTTCTCTCCCTCTCATAGGTAATACAGAAAGGATTTGATCTTGATCTTAAAACGTGTCAGAGAAATAGACTGCGCACCACAAATGTCCAGTTTTTTGAACTAGCACAAACGGTAGAATAAACTTGACGTACCATTCGCGTTCCGCTGGGCCAGTTTGAGCAGTATGCTTTGCACCCCCGTCTTTTTCTCGTGTTCTACACCCTTATCTTCGAACGGTCCTTTATACTTTCGAAACCAGGCTTCAAAATTCTCACTTTCTCCTGGATCGTAAAAGAACTTTGCGATCGGTTCCCCAATCTCACTTCTTTCGCCTTCTCAATATCGCCGCATTTCTGTTAGTACCATCATGAATCTGACCTGCTGTGCTTCCAATATATGCTTTATTTGTTCTTCCGATATCATATTGGTGCGCCTTCGTCGTCACTTTTTATGACCCGACAAGCAGGTTGAAACCGGTTAGGAAAACAAACGCTCTATTGGCTGCCTGCGAACACGAAGAGTTTTCTCTCGTCAGAAAGGCGACTTATTTATGTCAGTCCCTGGGTGTTCTGGAACATACCGACCATTGGTGAGCCAGCCATTGAAAGCGTTCCAGAGCATCCTTGCCTACGGCGTATTGGTCGCGGATTGGCCATCGCGTGAAGTGTCGAACAATTGACCAGCCGTTGATTGGGCCGCACACGCGAGGAAAGCCATCACGTGTACTCGATACTGCAGCGTATGCTAGTTGACTGTCCTAGTTAACATGCCACTGTCGGCTTAGCCCGCTGCACGGTTCATGGTTCAGTCTTCGTCTCGCCATAGGCCGTGGCTTTGCGCTATTTCCTTTCTCCGCAACAAACGACAAACCTTAGAGAACACCGACATAAATTAAAGACAAACTTGAAGTAAGGACCAACTTCTTCTCACACCGGGTGATTGGAGATTGGATTAAACTACCTGGTTCGATTGCCCCGGCTGAAAATGTTCGGAAACTTAGACAAAGACTTGATACAATTTTACACGATGGCCATATATTTGCTTAAACAGAATTGCATGAGCAAGCCTATAACAGTAAATAAGATTTTTAAAAGTTGTCTGTCTCCCACACGAAACCCCCGACGCACGAACTGTCCCGATAGGCTGAATTCCATCACACTCCCTGTATTTTGTTTGTCCAAATTTGACGTGATTAAGGCTTGTATCTGCCAGCCTGTAACTTTTCGTTACAGTGAGCATGTGGAATGGCGTTAATTATTCAACCTCTGTAGAAATGTTGAAAGCTATGTCCCCTCACTTATCTATAATAAGCCAGTAGATTCGCAGGTTTTTCTTACTGATATTCTTTCCTTCAACTAAAAACGCTGGAGTGTTTATATTCGAAGACGGGATAGATGGAGTTTTAATCGAGATTTTAAAGCTGGAAATCTAGGCACAGTCGTCCAAATTGCCTCTGTTTGCGTTTGCATAATGCACATATGACAGTTTCTGTCGGCTTGAAAAGTTGCCGTGTCCTGCAGCGGAGCTTCTCTGAATGGCCGCAAAACAAATTAAGATGTCCATTGTACGTTTCCCGGATCAAATGCTCCTGCGTGATGCGGTGCGATTCGATGCCAACAACGCTCGGGCACTGCTTTTGGCTGATCTCTATGGAGGGCTTATTGGAGCCCTCAGCGAACACTTTATGAAATATTAAATTTTACTTAAATCATTTATTCAGATGATAATCACCATTCTGTGACCCATGTTTGCTTCCACGCAATCTATAACTCTGTCTTGTAGAAACCTTCGCACTAATGGACGGGTTCCTCTAGAACGTGTTAGCAGTAAATTTAGATAAATCCATGTTGTGGTCTTTTCACTGCACGACTGACAGAAATTCAGCAAACCTAACTGCGCATATTCAGTGTGTAAGGCACTGCATGTAATAACACATTTATCAGAATTTTTGGTAGGAATTCAGTGGAAGATGAGATATGCTTGACTTTATTAGCTAGCTCTTCTGAGGTACAATTATCCAACGATTTCGGGCATTCTTTTCCTTCGGTCGAAACGCAAGCTAATGAAAATTCTATGATCGACATCTTACTTTCTACGGCATAACAATTAGTCGAATATAGGCCTAAGAATATGTGAGACAGCACAGGCTAAATAAAATCACCCCACCATTTTTTTAAAGTCAGTAAACTTTCCTATTTAAGGTTGAAATAAAATGAATATTGACAACATTTTCGAAATGAAATTGATGTCTTTTTTACTCAGAACAAATGGTCCGGCATTTTGCAATAACATAAACGCTCAATTGCAGCAGTATTACAAAGCACAACTGCTAGGTAACGTGGATGGGTTTAATGGCAGGCAAATATGAATCACTTTAAGCTTAGTCACCACGCTATTAATGCAATATAGCTATAGTAACCAGCATCTCCTCTAAGCACTTTTCTCAACGTGCACAGTTGGATTTGAGAGACACCGGTATTTATCATACGATCCAACAGAATGCCCAAGAGGGCAGTTTGAACCTAAAACAACTGAACTACTAACGCATTTCGAGTAGATGCTTAGGCGACGCAAACAATGAGAGTCATTTAGACGCTCCAATAGCTGAATTAGAGTTTATCCTCTCATCCCATTGAGAAAGGGCCCTGTGACGACATGGGGCTTCTCGACGAACGAAAGCGTTAGGTCATATTTATCGAATGCAACTCGTACACTGTTTGTGTACGCGTCTGCCCTTTATTCATCTGCTGTACATTGGGAAGAGGAGTATCTGCGCTTTGTTAGAGATAACCAGAACCTTAATATTTCGAAACCTAGCCCTTGCTGAACTCAACCATATGCATTATCAAGCGCACAATAGGAATGCTGCTCAAGAACTACATAAGCGGGGTTACGATAACTATTATCAGCCGGCGCTGTGAACAGTGCAGACAGCATCTTGTTGTCCAATATCTTCGAACGTCGACATTATTATGAGCTTTATATTTTGTGTTACGGAACCTTTTATTGAGAACTTCATTTATCCGAAGCGTTATCCGAGGGGTCTGAATTGCGTTTTTTTGTGTGACCTCTGGCATTTTCGGGCGGATTTTATGATCTCTAGAATACCAATAAAATCTGATTCCCGGTACCACAAATAAATACTTGACGCTCAGTTACATATCAAAAACTCGGATCCTCTGAAGAAAGTTTATAGGCGCCCGAGTGACCACCTTGTCATACTTACTCATCATCAGCCATCAGCCGACAATGTTGGGACTTCAGTCCGTCCTCGAAATTCGGACAGATTGAGGAAGGCTGGTTTCCGTTTACCAATCGTTATAAGGATTTCCAATTTGGAATTTAAGGATATTATTATCAAAAGTACAGTATGCAAAGAGACAAAATGTCCTCGGACGTGAAGAAATGTGTTTACTTTACATAGCGCAAGTTCAAAACTGCACTGTGTATCTAGCTGCGCACATAAGCCATTACTGTATAAACTCTCTATATGTCAGCAATTTTATCAGTGGCAAATTTGCTTGTTAAGCGTTCCCTGGTCGCTTAAAAATGTGATATACCGTCAATAAATGCTAGTTGACTTTTTAAGTCATAGCCTTTATTCTTAGCAGAATTTTCAAATTGAGGTGGGCATGCATGTTACCGCTATCCTTTACGAATTGGCTTACCGCCGCAGTGCGAAAATAACTCGAAAAAACCTTCTTCTGCCATTCTGAATGTCGACTTCCACATTTTCCCTTCCGCCAAATACCTTCAAAAGAATACTCTAAAAGTCTTGAAGAAGGAGACACGATCGCTGGGACAAGAGCTTTATTAGCCTGCAGTTTCGGATCCCTGCCCGAACCCATCATCAGAGCATCACTCGTATCTGCATTTATCTCTGACGATGGGTTTGAGCAGGAATCCGAAACGTCAGGCTAATAAAGCTCTTGTCCCAGCGATCGTGTCTCCTTCTTCAAGACTCCTTCCTGGGACTCGTCTCTTTGCTTCTATTGGCACTTTAAAAGTCGCTATTTTTCTGTGTTTCGTCGCATACAGGACTGGAGGAAAAACATGTCATCTTAGAAATTGTTGCTCCTCGTCTCTGCCAAGAAAATAACTGTGGTTTGGATGGCTTGGCTCATACGCTAGGAGTCACGCCCTGGAGAACACCGAGTTTAAACATTTTGGTGAAACACTTATTTTGTAAAATAAGGGCTGCCACACAGTGGCTTTTAGTTCTGAGGAAATATGATTTAGGGAA